>SJYA01000935.1:640997-664939 GCA_006410615.1 Neotragus moschatus | reverse complement strand
TTTTTATTTTTTTCCTTTACAATATTGTATTGGTTTTGCCATACATCAACATGAATCTGCCACGGGTATACATAAGTTCCCAATCCTGAACCCCCCTCCCACCTCCCTCCCCATACCATCCCTCTGGGTTATCCCAGTGCACTAGCCCCAAGCATCCTGTATCCTGCATCGAACCTAGACTGGCGATTTGTTTCTTAAATGATATTATACATGTTTAAATGCCATTTTCCCAAATCATCCCACCCTCTCCCTCTCCCACAGAGTCCAAAAGACTGTTCTATACATCTGTGTCTCCTTTGTTGTCTCGCATACAAGGTTACCGTTACCATCTTTCTAAATTCCATATATATGTGTTAGTATACTGTATTAGTGTTTTTCTTTCTGGCTGACTTCACTCTGCATAATCGGCTCCAGTTTCATCCACCTCATTAGCACTGATTCAAATGTATTCTTTCTGATGATTGAGTAATACTCCATTGTGTATATGTATCACAGCTTTCTTATCCATTCATCTGCTGATGGACATCTAGGTTGCTTCCATGTCCTGGCTATTATAAACAGTGCTGCGATGAACACTGGGGTACATGTGTCTCTTTCAATTCTAGTTTCCTTGGTGTGTATGCCCAGCAGTGGGATTGTTGTATCATAATGCAGTTCTATTTCCAGTTTTTTAAGGAATCTCCACACTGTTCTCCATAGTGGCTGTACTAATTTGCATTCCCACCAACAGTGTAAGAGTTTTCCCTTTTCTCCACACCCTCTCCAGCATTTATTGCTTGTAGACTTTTGGATCACAGCCATTCTGACTGGTGTGAAATGGTACCTCACTGTGGTCTTGATTTGCATTTCTCTGATAATGAGTGATGTTGAGCATCTTTTCATGTGTTTGTTAGCCATCTGTATGTCTTCTTTGGAGAAATATCTATTTAGTTCTTTGGCCCATTTTTTGATTGGGTCGTTTATTCTCAAGATATCCTTTGAATAACTAGACTGAAACAAAATTGAGCATAACGTGTATTTTTTTTAATCCTGATTTGTTCTTGGTAACATAGCTGGTAACCCATCCAGCTGTGGCTGGTCAAACTGCCTGATTTGAGACGTGAAATCAAAATATCATTTCCTACTAATAGGAAATTGATTGTGTGCCAGATGTTCCAGCTTCAGATGCCTTTGGGAGTTAATTATTAATGTAATTATTATTGAATGCATAAGAATATCCAAATATCTTCAAATATTAAGTTTTGGCCCTGAAATAAGATAACCATATGCAAGCGTGATGAGTTTGATTTGAGAAATTAACAAAATAGAGAAAGAAGGAAAAATGTCTCAGATATGAGTAGTCACTAGGTAATGAGGCATGAAACTCCAGTACTTTGGCCACCTCATGAGAAGAGTTGACTCATTGGAGAAGACTCTGATGCTGGGAGGGATTGGGGGCAGGAGGAGAAGGGGACAACAGAGGATGAGATGGCTGGATGGCATCACTGACTCGATGGACGTGAGTCTGAGTGAACTCCAGGAGTTGGTGATGGACAGGGAGGCCTGCCGTGCTGTGATTCATGGGGCCGCAAAGAGTCGGACACGGCTTAGCGACTGAACTGAATTGAACTGAATAAGGCATGGCATGTGCTTCCCAGGTGGCACTAGTGGCAAAGAACCTGCCTGAGTTCAGGAGAGGTAAGAGACGTGGGTTCAGCCCCTGGGTCAGGAAGATCCCCTGGGGGAAGGTTTGGCAATCCACTCCAGTATTCTTACCTGGAGAATGCCATTGGACAGAGGAGCCTGGTGAGCTATATAGTTCACGCGGCTTCAAAGAGTCAAACATGACTGAAGTGACTGAGCATTCATGCCATGAGCCCATGGTATAGTCACCTCTCCTGCACATAAGTCAGATTTGACAACATAGTAAATATCAGATCAGTTCACTCCTTTTGCCTTGAATAGTCTCCACATCATGAAGGAAAATTTTCCTGTTAGAGCTAAAGTTCTCAAAAGTAGGACTGGGTACAAAATCTTTCACTTCTAAGTAACACGAATGCAGCTGGTTGTCATTTTATTTATTATACTCATTCAGTTTTATATTAGGAAAGGAAAATGACATAAAAGAAATTAACTGAGTTCAGGGCAAAAGATATCCTAAATTTGATGTTTTTGAAGTTCTAAATATAAATAAAAGTGTCAAAGCATGTTTCTGAATTTTTATAAGACTCTAATTATACATATATTTAATAACCCCATTAGGCAGGATGCTTTAGAAAACATTGAAGACTCAGATTATTATGATTAGCATAATAATTAGGTCATTTATCAGGAAAAACTATGAATAATTCATTTTAATTAAGGAACCGATATAACAGTAAATCAACCATCAGTGCCAGAGCCTAGTAAGTTACAGACTGCAGTAAATCACCAGTAAAACTAACTTCTGGGTATAAGACAATAAATTAAAATTTGTTCCATTAATTAAAAAAAAAACACCAAAATTTTTCTTGAACTTTGCGTGTTTGTCACTCAATAGATTTTCCCCAGGCAGTGAAACACTTCACCGCTGCATAATTTAAAAAACTAGAAAAAAGTATTAGGTATCAGAGATATGAAAGGAAAATGCGCCTCTCTTCTAGACAATAAATGTTGCCATTGTGTTGCTTTCTTTCTGGCTATGCCAGGTGACTAACTTTTAGAATTAAGAGTAGGAATATATGTTATAAAAGGAAGAAAGAGCCCATGCAGAAACAAGTGTCTGAAACTAGCTGTTGCTGTCCATAAATGCTGGTTGAAATGATTCTGAAAAAAGAACAAAAGATTTTTTCTCCACATCCATTTAGCTCACAGGGAGAGCAGAGCCAGCTTATAAAGCCTGCTGAGAACCTGGGATTCAGAACAATCCTTTATGAGATATTCTGCTGCTTCTTCTGGTTTAACCAGAAGGAAAACAGTCCAAGAGTTATAACTGCTTCTGGGAAGAGAAATGAAGATCAATTTAAAGACTGTAACAAATGATCAATATTAAGATACAGGGATGCCTATTACACGAAGGCCTAGCTACCTTATAAAAGTATTATTCTGAATTTTAGGATGTGATACTGTTTAAAGCAGTGTGCTTCTATTTTTTTCTTATAATCTTTAAGTTTAAAGATCATCAAGTAGACTTTAGAATTTGAAAACAACAAGTAAGCCCTTATTTTAGTGTAAGAGTAACTAAAAATAAAGCTTTAGAAAATATGACGAAGTTCTTTTGAACATAGGAGCTTGAGGACTGTTTTCTGTGCTGAGCAGAGAACACGCTGGACAATTAAGCATTTTATTCCAATACAACTGGGCTGAATCATCCCCCAGTTAACTCTGGCCCACAGTCCTGGTTTCAGAAATGCCACTGCTGCAATACTGAATGGGGTGCAGAGTGGCAATGACCACCGGCCAGGAATCCAGCAGTCTGCACATCAGCCAAGAAACAAGGCAGCTGGACATCTGCGTCCTATCATTCTTCAGGGGGGTCAGGCCACGGACCTGGATGCCATCTCAGACTCCTTCTTTTCAACTTCCTGACCAACTGGTCTGCATGGCTACGCGTTCAATCTGTAAACATCTTTCCACGCGGTCCCCAGTCACCGCTGCCACCAGCGCTGCTTTCATTCATGCACTAATCATCTCTTTAGTTGCTGTAATAATATAGTTGTTGGAATAGTTGTAATAAAATAGTCTCCTATTGGCTTTTGTGCCCTCCTATATGCCTTGTTCCAACACAAGTCTGATTGTAGCATTCTATTACTTAAAATACTTCAATTATTCCTAATTCCTTTGCTTACATTTAGTGACTACTTACTTTTCCAGCACCTGCCTTACCAACCCTAGAGATGACTCAGTTCTCACAAATCTTAGAACATGTCCTGTTCTCATCTCTGAGTCTATATGCATATATTCTGGATTCAGCCAAATTGAAGCTTTCACTCCTGTGGCTACTACTTTGAGATGAGATAACATTTGATTGTAACTTCATACCTAAACAGAAGTCCTGAAACAGCACAGTAGCAGAGCTGGTTCCTGCTTACCGCTTCTCCTAATTTCCTGTTATCTATAGTGCCAGCTATTAACAACACTGAATTTTTTCCCTCTGCATAAAAGTAAAGGAGCTTTATCCACCCAGACCAGCCAGAATTCAAACTAGCATAGAATGAGATGACTTAGCACTAAGTGAAGACCAGATAGGGATTTTCTGAAATCAGCAGTAGCTGCTGCTGCTGCTAAGTCACTTCAGTCGTGTCCGACTCTGTGTGACCCCATAGATGGTAGCCCACCAGGCTCCCCTGTCCCTGGGATTCTCCAGGCAAGGACACTGGAGTGGGTTGCCATTTCCTTCTCTAGAAATCAGCAGCTAGGCCCTTCTAAAAATAACAGGATCACTGTCCCAAAGAAAATGTCCAGTGCTTTTTATTACTTCACTCAGGAACAAAATTAAGATCCTATTTGACTTCCATTCTTTATATTTTTATAACTTTTTGGGCCACTGGGAACAGATTTTCCCCTAGCATATTATTCATAAATACTCATAAAAGAGGAAGTTAGCACAATTTTCACTAAGAAAAGGAATTTTTAACAAAAGACCCCCAAAATCAAATAACACACTTTCTGCACTAGAAAGATTTAAGTGATCAATTTCCCAGAAGGAACTCAGGAACACTGGCTGAGCTTGTTCAAATGGAAGCATTGATATTAAGAATTTGTGTTAATTTCTGTGTGTATGATAGATGTATTATATTATTCATCAAAAAGTTTTATTCATTAAAGATAACTAAAGTGTTTGCAGATGAAATTATATACGCCTGGAGTTTGCTTTAAAATAATACAATAGGGGAGGTGGTAAACATAAATGAAACAAAGTTGGCCATGAGCTTGATATTTTTAAGCCAACTTATTAATACATAAAAGTTAATTATACAATTCTCCCTTCTTCCATATAAGTTCCTAAAATTCTATAACAAAAACTTTTTTTAAAAAGAAAGAATATTTATAGCCCACTGACCCCATTTGTTCTTGTAAAAGAAGAAAATGACTACAAGGAATCCCAAGAGTGTCTCAGGCCTCCTTTGGGAGATTTTTCTGAGGGTTTTCTTTAATATAATTCTACTGTCTCTACTTGAAATCATCACCTCTCCCCTCACTCCCTTGACCTGTATTTATTCTCCACAGTTTAGTTTAGACACAGCCCTCTTAGAAAGCCTGAACTTAACATCCTCCTCCTTCCCAAGTCAAGGTAAAATATTTCTAATATATGCTTTGTGCAGTTTCCTTATTTATCTGCCTCTTCCACTAGAATCTACAATAGAATCCAAGGTTTTTTGAAGACAGGAAACATCTAATTTACCTTAGAACTTCCCACGTGATTCAGTGCTGTGTTGGGAAGATCCCTTGGAGAAAGAAATGCCAATCCATTCTGGTATTCTTGCCTAGGAAATTCCATGGACAGAGAAACCTGGCATATTACAGTCCATGAAGGTTGCAAAAGAGTCAGACATGACTCAGAACTAAACAAAAATTTATCTTAAGAAAGAATTTTAAACTACATACTATTTGCTTTATCTTTACAACTATTTTCTCATTGTTCTCTGAATTTAATCTCTTTCCTGGTGATCTTTCTTACCTTTAAAATCTTTCATCATTTGGAGAGTCCAGAACAAAAAAAACTTATTTGAATCTAGCAAGCCCTTAATCTTTTTTATGTTTCCTCTAAATTCTGCTTGAAAACTGAACTATTTCTCTTTTAACTCATCTGTCTATTTGTATCGTATAATAAACAGTGAGATGAAGGAAGGTGGCATTGTCCATGTTCTGCCTGGAAATCTTAACTAGATCATTGGGCACATCAGTTACATTTGCTGTTTTCCATATTACTACATAGTAGAGTGCTGAAATATAAAGAAAGCTGAGTGCCGAAAAATTGATGCTTTTGAACTGTAGTGTTGGAGAAGACTCAAGAATCCCTTAGACTGCAAGGAGATCCAACCAGTCCATCCTAAAGGAAATCAGTCCTGAGTGTTCATTGGAATGACTGATGTTGAGGCTGAAACTCCAATACTTCGGCCACCTGACACAAAGAACCGACTCACTGGAAAAGACCCTGATGCTGGGAAAGATTGAAGGTGGGAGGAGAAGGGAATGACAGAGGATGAGGTGGTTGCATGGCATCACTGACTCAATGGGCATGGGTTTGGGTAAACTCTGGGAGTTGGTGATGGACGGGGAAGCCTGGTGTGTTGCAGTCTATGGGGTCACAAAGAGTCAGACACGACTGAGTGACTGAACTGAACTGAAAGTGCTGAAAAACTTTCTTCTATTATATAACAAGGGTCTCTTTTCTCTCAGCTTCCAATAACATTTTCTCTCTCCTCTAATCTCTTACCAATAGTCTATTTGAGGCCCATTTAGCAACTGCTAACATGGTCCTCACGGCCCTTAAGATTTTATTAACATCTCCCCNTGGGGTCACAAAGAGTCAGACACGACTGAGTGACTGAACTGAACTGAAAGTGCTGAAAAACTTTCTTCTATTATATAACAAGGGTCTCTTTTCTCTCAGCTTCTAATAGCATTTTCTCTCTCCTCTAATCTCTTACCAATAGTCTATTTGAGGCCCATTTAGCAACTGCTAACATGGTCCTCATGGCCCTTAAGATTTTATTAACATCTCCCCAAGTCTACCTACCATCAAGTCCATATGTTCCACTGTTTTTTNAATTACATCTACAAACATACATCAATATTTTCTTTATTACCATTATATACACACACACACACACACACACACACACACACACATATATACACATACATATATAATGTATACAGTATTATGGGGAAATTTTCCTCTAAAAATTTAACCTGAAATAGATAAATTTATATGAAGAGGAAATTAAGTTCTGTTGTCCTTTAAACACAATTATGAATAATGGCTTCTTCTAGGTGCTGCTGTTTTAATCAATTGTTATTTTTATTGCCTATTTTTATGCTCAAATTGTCACAGCTTAGCCAGTGGGAGGTCTTTTTAAGTTGGCTTCCAAGTCTTGTCAACAGCATATCAGAACATTTCAAAGTGTACTTGCTTGCTGTAACAAAAATTTCTAGCCTAATCTTGAAATATCTTTTTCCCAAGGCATAGAATTATCTTCTCCTAGATGCACTGATATTTTTAGTTGAGAGTTACCATTTCTCTATGATATCCCTACTTAAAATTTTAACTTCTCACAAAACTCTAATTAAACCTCTTTACTTTTATAGTTTGAATAACTAAATAAAGTTTATAAATTTTAGCAAAATTTATAGAATTACTTGATTTTTAAAAATTTGTCAATAAAAACTGTCTAAAAACAGTGCTAGTATTTTGAGTGATTTGTGATATTTTATTCTGCTATGATTTTATGCACTCAAACTGCATTCCAGCCCAATATTTCTAATTATTTCCAGGAAGTTTCATAATTTTTCAAATTTTTATACAGCAATATTCCTAAAGCTGTTGCTTCCTTTAATGTTTTATAATTACTTTTAATTATGAGATAAAAATTTTAAATCAACTGCTTGGCAAATGTCAAAAGACATATACTTTATCCATCTATGAAATAAAGTGAAAATGTTAGTCACTGAGTTGTGTCTGACTCTTTGAGACCACATCCATAGCAACTGTAGCCTGCGAGGCCCCTCTGTCCATGGAATTCTCCAGGGAAGAATACTGGAGTGGGTTGCCATGCCCTCCTCCAGGGGATCTTCCTGACTCGGATCAAATCCAGGACTCCTGCAGTGCAAGCAGACTCCTTAGTTTCTGAACCATCAGGGAAGCCCCTATCCATCTATACACAAAGACAAATTTTTTTTTTTGCTAGTACATTTTTAAATTAAAATAAGAAAAGCATTGTATCTGTAAACAATTAGGCAAATTAAAATTGGAAACAATCTTAATTTTTGCTTGGAGAGAAACAGATTCTGATGCATGCAAAAAGATACAATGCATCATGGAAGTTCAATATCTAAGCCTTGTGGAAAAAGCATCTTCAGATCTCTTTGATGATACTTATATGGGAAAATGGTACCCTCTGGTACAAGACTGATGGAAACTGACACTTTCAACTCTATGCTCAAATTGGAAAAAGGCCCCCTAAGGATAGAGAGGCAATACTCAATTAAAGATGCCTGATTGTTAGAGAAAATGATACTGATTATCTTGCTTCTGAACCTCAAATTAATTATGCAAGAAAATTCTCTACAATTTAAGATTGCCTCTATTATGTGATCTATTAGAACTATCTTGAACCTCCTGACCACTTAACATATGGCTTTTCAAAAGTAGCTGGAAAATGTGTTTCTTTTCTATCCAGAATTTATTCAAAAATTTTAAGGACAATAACCTGAGATATATCATCTAGACACATTAATATTTATAAATCTAGGTTTAGCTTTGCCAGAACAGAGCTGCTACTAGAATCCAAGCTTTCACAATCATTCAGATTTGTACAGTTTAAAAACTAGAAGTAATTTTGGCTGAATCTGAAATGATAATTTGTCCCAAATCGTTGCCCAAGGTCCTATAAGTCATTACAATGAGAAAGCAAAGCAAAGANATCTAGGTTTAGCTTTGCCAGAACAGAGCTGCTACTAGAATCCAAGCTTTCACAATCATTCAGATTTGTACAGTTTAAAAACTAGAAGTAATTTTGGCTGAATCTGAAATGATAATTTGTCCCAAATCGTTGCCCAAGGTCCTATAAGTCATTACAATGAGAAAGCAAAGCAAAGAGATTGATCTATAGTAAAAGGAAGGCTAAGGTTGCTTCTATGCTAGGATCATCAGTTAATACATAATTTCAAATATCTATATAGAGTACAAAATCTGATGGTTTTTTGAAATACCAACTAGGTTGTGTTCCATGCACCAGTTCCAATTATCTGATTCTGAGTAACTCCAGGACTATGTTGAGAATTCTGAGAAAGAAGTTGAGAACTAGGTACATATTTTTAGCCATCCTGATTCCAAGAAACTAGAAAGAATTTCTTAGAACATTACCTCTATCTTTCAAAATATGAACAAATATTCTTTCCACTTCAAATTAAGATATCTAATACATTTGATTTCTATAAACACCTTTGAAACTAAATGTCTATTATATCCAAAGATGTTCAATTTAATAGGAAAAAAATTTCACTCAATGCCTACTGAAAGCCTATATACCTAGAAACAGTGAACAAAATAGACACAAATTTTCCCTCACTGGGTTCTCAGATTAGCAGGAATGTAATAATTTTGATAATAATTATCTAGATAGTAAAAGATCCTCAACACTACTTAACAAACTAAATCCAACAATGCACAAAGAGGACCATACACCATGATCAATTTGGATTCATTCCAGTGTCATAAGGATGATTCAGTATACACATCAATCCATGTGATACATCACATTAACAAAAGGAAAGAAAACCCACACAATCAACTCAGTAGATACAGAAAAAGCATTTGACAAAATTCAAACACTCATTCATGATTAAAGGTCTCACCAGTGGTAACATATCTCAAAATAATAAAAACCATTTATGACAAACCCACCGCTAACATAATACTCAGTGGTGAAAAGCTGAAAGCCTTCCCACTAAATTCAGGAAAAAGACAAGGATGTCCACTTTATTTGTTTCTATTTAACACAGTATTAGAAATCCTAGTCACAGCAATCAGATAAGAAAATAAATAAAAGGTATCCAAATTGGAAAATAAGAGGTAAAACTGTCACTATTGGCAGATGACACGATACTCTATATAACGAACCCTGAAGTCTCCACCAAAAAAAACCCAAAAACAAAAAAACCTATTAGAACTAACAAATGATTTCAGCATGGTAGTAGCACACAAGATTGATATATGGAAATCCACTGCATTTCTATACATTAATAATGAAATACTAGAGACAGTAAAAAAAAAAAAATTCCCATTTAAAATCACATAAAAATATGCCTAGGAATAAACTTAACCAAGGATGTGAAAGGTTTATATGCTGAAAACTATGAGGCATTGATAAAGGAAATCAAAGATGATTCAAAGAAATGGAATGATATCCCATGATGCTAGATTGTGGGAAAGCTGGACAATTACATGTAAACTAGACATTTTTCCAAAGAAGGCATACAGATGACCAACTGGCACAGGAAAAGATGCTCTGCACTGCTAATTATTTGAAAAATACAAGTCAAAATCATAATGAGATATTACCTCACACAGGTCAGAATGGCCATCATCATAAAGTCTACAAATAACAAATGCTGGAGAAAAGTTATTTGATCAAAATGAAAGAATGGTTGCTCTTCAGGGTACTGAACACAGACTAATTATAAATATACTTTAATAAAAATCTTAATATTAAAAGAATAATTACTAAGAAGAGGCTTACCATTTCTAGGCCATTTTATGCCTTTTTGTTTGATGTCAAAATAATCAGCCAAATTTCATCTCTTCTTTATGGCCAATAATAGATGATGTTTCCTTTTTAGAATCTTTCTTCTTAAATCTTTTCACAAGAACTATCTTTCTCTTTGAGTTGTTCCTTTGAATTCTTTCTAAGGTCCCTTTGTATCTTTCCAATTTTGAAACAGAGAACTAAATATTAAACTCTAGAACAACCTGACAAATTGTATATAAAGCAAAAGAATGATCTTAGGAACTCAAATGCTCCATAGGTTTTCTTTCTTTAATATTGTTTTAGAAGCCTTAAATGAGGAGACTATGCAACCTCCTGCACAGAGGAAATCTTGACAGACAGCTTCCTCACCACCTCTTTTCTTATTAGGACCTCAGAGACTGTGTCCTCTGTTTTCTTATGTGCTACCATGTACTTCTTCCAAAGAGAGTTTTCCATGATCCTAAACAACTCAGAGCTTTCTCACAGTTTTTGCAGATTTTCCATTGCAAAAATAAAGAAATTAAGATAACCTTAACTAATCATAATGATCTTATATTTTCAGTAAGTTACTGAGCAAAATAACTCCAACATCTGTAAGACCTAGAAAGAAAACTATGCCTCCAGTCTTTCGGCTCTCTCTCTTCATTCTCTTTGGTTCTGGTGATGTTACACCTCAGCGGACATGAGATAAATATATTTTTATCCTTGGACTGGTGATTCTGATAAGGATAAAAAAAGTTAATTATTTCTTAATGGCACACATATCCCTTCAGGGGTGGGCAATAAAGGATCCCATATTTCTTTGGACACAGCAGTCTCTAAATAAACATCTGTTGAATGAATGAACTAATGACAAATAAGTTACAGATGACCCTGAATCCTTTAAATCATAAGGTCAAGGTAAGTTTCCTCTACATTTTAAGAAATAGAGACTTTTATCGGTTTTTTGGTCTTTGCTTCCGCTTCATGAAAGTAAATTATAATTACCTTAGTCATCATTCTCAGACAAGGGATGACAATTCATTCTTCTTTCATGAATAATTAACTCAGAATATTAAAGTTCATAGAGGTAATCTAAGATATTAGGGAAGCAGCTGTTTTTTTCCAAAGGAAATTACAAATCATGGCAGTACAAATCTTTTTTGGAATAAGNTCTCAGACAAGGGAAGACAATTCATTCTTCTTTCATGAATAATTAACTCAGAATATTAAAGTTCATAGAGGTAATCTAAGATATTAGGGAAGCAGCTGTTTTTTTCCAAAGGAAATTACAAATCATGGCAGTACAAATCTTTTTTGGAATAAGGCAACATCATAAACCTATAAATTAAAATATTTTACTTATCAATTTTTATAGGAAACAGAAAAATATATTCAGTTAACACATTAATAAGTATAGTCTTTGTCTAGGTTATGGGTTGAAATAGAGAAGGAAGCAAAAGAGATCAAGAAGACGGAGGGAGAGGGAAAATGGAAGACACAAAAGGAAAGAAAGAAGCATGCAGCAAGAATTGAAACTNTATAAATTAAAATATTTTACTTATCAATTTTTATAGGAAACAGAAAAATATATTCAGTTAACACATTAATAAGTATAGTCTTTGTCTAGGTTATGGGTTGAAATAGAGAAGGAAGCAAAAGAGATCAAGAAGACGGAGGGAGAGGGAAAATGGAAGACACAAAAGGAAAGAAAGAAGCATGCAGCAAGAATTGAAACTGAGAACTGCATCCTATTAAAGGCTTTTTAAACCATTACTGCTCCAGGCTGTTAAAGTTGGCCTGTGGTGGTTCCCCAATAGGATTAAACAGTAAAGTCAAAATTTGAATTTTCCTGAAGAGTCAAAGGACAATAAGCTATGAGCTGAAAGTTTCCTATAAAGACTACAATAAAATTTTAATATTAATTTAGGGAGAGAAATACATTTTTCCTACTCTACCAGTTATAAATAAGTTTCAATTGCAAGTAAAGAAACCATGATTAAGAGAGGCTTAAATAAATAGTTTCCTTTTTTCCCTCACAGAACAATAAGTTCAAGGGAAGACGATGTTACTGAGGGTTCACAAACTTTTTTCTGTATGCCCTGGCTACAATAAGAGACCTGTTTTCATCATTGTGGCCTCCCAATCTCTTAATAACTCCTGAACCAACAGGCCTCATGACAACAGGTAAGGAAAGAAGAGTGCAACTGGAGGAAAGTAATAAAGAACAGGCCAAAAGGGCCTTTCTGCATGCCTGTCCCTCCTCATCAGAGAAGCCATGGCATCTGGGGCACCTCACTCTGCCCCTCAGGCTTGCATCTCACAGGCCAGTACCACATCTCATAAGGAGATGGGCTTGTGTATGGGACTGTGTAAATCACTATGTTCACCACACTCACATTCTTAAGAGTTCTATTTATTTTGCCTGGAAGCAAAATGAAGCAGACAGCAGCCATTTGGCTTTGGTAGTCATGCTCCAGGGATCTAGTGGCAAGCGGAAGATTTTGCCCTCATATGAAATTTAGTTCAGGGACAAATACATTGTCTTGCTATTGTACTCATTCATTCAACAACACACTCCAACTTACATAACATGGATCTTATAATCAAATCAATAGCAGGGCTTTGAAATTTCAAAATGCAACCACAGTATATGAAACCTCCAGTTCTGCCAGGTCCTTACAGTTTAAAATGCAAAATACTGTGTTCTTGAAGCAAACTTAAGTCTTCATGAATTTAACTTGTCATCTAAGTCTTACAACAGAAGTACTTGACCTTGTGTATATTCAGTGAGTACAACTGAACATGAATATTTTCATTTTCTCTCATGGACACTCAGGAAAACACAAGCTTGTAAGGCATTATGTACTCTTTCTGAGTTCTCTAAACAATAAACCTAATTCAAAGTTAGTATTCCTAATAATTACACACACACACACATTCATATACTAGGGTACATATACATATATATGTGTATGTATACAACCATATATACTAGTATATATAAACTATCACATATAATTAGTGTATATAAACTGGGCTGTCCTGGTAGCTCAGATAATAAAGAATCTACCTGCAGTGCAAGAGATCCAGGTTTGATCCCTGAATCAGGACGATCCCCTGCAGATGGGAATGGCGACCCACTCCAGTATTCTTNATACATATATATGTGTATGTATACAACCATATATACTAGTATATATAAACTATCACATATAATTAGTGTATATAAACTGGGCTGTCCTGGTAGCTCAGATAATAAAGAATCTACCTGCAGTGCAAGAGATCCAGGTTTGATCCCTGAATCAGGACGATCCCCTGCAGATGGGAATGGCGACCCACTCTAGTATTCTTTCCTGAAGAATTCTTCGGACAGAGGAGTCTGGCAGGCTACAGTCCATGGGGTTGCAAAGAGTTGGACATGGCTGAGCAACAAACACACCTAAAAGAAAAAAAAAAACTGGTAGATATATTTAAATATAAAAAACATATAATAAGTTACATATATATAAACTATCATAGATAATGGTTTCTGGCACTTTACTATGGCTTTATGATTATTTTTATCAAAATTCTTATTATTAATATATTATATTAGAAATGTTCGCATGTCATGCTCTCCCACTAGTGGTAATCTCTATCAGGATGCAAGGATTTTGTCACTTATTTCTAAATTCATACTCTCTAAAATAGAAGTTTCTACCTGGAAATTAGTAGGTGCTTCTTTTTCTCAGAGTGAATTAATGAAAGAATGAGTTGGATTTTTTACTTTCTCATTCAGATCACACTGACCTAAATGAGAAAGCAAAAAGTCAAACTCACATTTGATGATCCACATTGCTATGATCGTGCTAATATGTTAGAGGCACTTCCAACTAAAAATCGTTGCTCTACACTGGGTTCCAAAGGCATGGAGTCACCAGTCACTACAGTCCCTGACCTTCAACATAACCTGAAAGAAGTTCAAGGTGAAAATCAGGAATGAGGCCCTCTGTGCTCTGGGAAAAACTGGCAGAATTGGCCTTCAGATAGTTAGATATTTTCAGGAGAAAATTTTAAGAGCTCAATTTCTTGCATCTTTTCATACCTAGAAAAGCACTGAAATCATTAATGGAGACATCTGCTCCTCGTGACTAGCAGTAACTTGCTGCCAAATATGTACTTGGATGCACCTATCATCCTTCACTAAAATCATATATATCCTGGTCTTCCCCTTTACCTCTTTGGAACAGTACCTCAGAGATCCTGAGTGGCTGTCTCTGGGATATAGTCCTCATTTGATCCCAAATAAAACTTAAGTCACAACTCTCGTGTTGCGCGTTTATTTTTTTTAAGTGCTAACATATTTTTGAAAGAAAAAAATTAATGAATCTTTTAATATCCTTCAGATGCCACTGAGAATAACATGATTTCATATTTCAAACATTGCCTTAGGTCCAATGATTATATAGAAGTTGATATCAAAAGCTGACCTATCACTATTGAGAATCCCCTCTAAAATTACATTCAAGTACCATTGCCAGATAGTGAAAGACAGGGAAGCTTGGAGTGCTGCAGTGCATGGGGTCACAAAGAGTCAGACATGACTGAGCCACTGAACAAAACCCACCACAATTGCCAGATGCCAATATTAACCTAAACCATTCATTATTTAAATTTTCTATTCAGAAAAAAATGCAACATTTTTATCAACTTGTCTTACAATTACTAAGAAGCAAAAACACAACTTTAAAATATAAAACAATCAGGTCTAAGATCTGATTTTATTTACAAGCTAATAAATTAGTCTTATTCCTCCCTGGATGCAGGCAGAAGAGAAAAAACTCCTGAGTCAGAGACAAAGGGTTTTATTACTCATGGCACAGCAAGCAGCTGGAGCATCAGCATATTTACAATGGTTCTTCTTGCCCCCAGATCTCACAAGGAGGCAAGGAGGAGCCCAGATAGACACTACACATGCAGGGTATGTGCATCCTAACCGAAAAACACTGAGATTGGGGAATCCAAAACCACTTTTATAGAAAGGAATGACAAGCTTGCTCTTTGTCTGGGGGTAGGAGGAGATAGTATCTCATCTCTCAACCTTATCAATTGCATAAACAGCCCTGAAAAATGACCTCAGTAAACAGCAGTTAGGGCTGAATCTTACGACATTCAGCAAGACATAAAGGACAACTAGTGACCTACAAAGGGCTCTCTCTCCCAGTGAAGCTATTATTATATAAGCACAAATAAATCATCAAGCAAAATTTGCAAATTTTTGTTTATTCTGCAGAAAACAGAGAGCAAGCGTATTTCTAAGTAGTTCAGTGTTTGGGTTCCACTTGGATTTTATTCCCATCTACTATGACTAGAGCAAAGAGTTCATAAATGAGATACAAGAAATGAGGCTGCAGTGGAAGTCAAGGTCAGAGGAGGAAGGCTTTTAAACACCATGATAAGATCATTGGACATACCCAAAGAAAACAGGAGTGACTGGAGGGTTCAAAGTGAGAGAAATTCAATTAGTATTTTAGATAAATGGCAAAAATAGAGGCAGCAGCAGCTTAGTCACTCAGCTGCATCCAATTTTTTTGCAACCCCATGGACTCTAGCCCACCAGGTTCCTCTGTTTATGGGAATTCTCCAGGCAAGAATACTGGAGTGGGTTGCCATGCCCTCCTCCAGGGGATCTTCCCAACCCCAGAGATCGAACCCAGGTCTCCCACATTGCAGGTGGGTTCTTAGCATCTGAGCCACCAGAGAAGCCCAAAAATAGAGGCAGGAAGGCTAATTTGGAGGCAGTTGAATGATTGTGACTTGACCCGAAGAGCAGGAGTCAGGATGCAGATAAAAGTAGATGTGAGATATGTTGAAAACGTAAAATTGTCCTAATTTAGAGTTTAATTGTATACAAGAGGTGAGGAAGAATTTAAGAAAATTGTCTGCTCTGCTTAAGCAGCCACAGAATGGTGACACCATTCCTTAATGCACAAAGCATAGAGCATGTAACAAATGAGAGACTGAAAGTGTTTAGTTCTTTTGATACTATAAGGAGTTTGAGAGGTACTGGGACATCTAAGATGCTTAATAGAAGTTGATATGCAGACGTGGTGCTTCAGAGATAAAGCTAGGCCTGTGCCATGGAACTAAATGGTAACTGAAGCCTCTGAAGGAGAAGGAGATCATATGGGAGCATATGAAGAATAAGAAGGAAAAAAAAAAAGCAAAACAGGCTCAGGTGATAACCTTCAAGTATAACCAAACCCTGCATCACAATCACTCAAAGACTTAAAAGAATTACAATCAGAAAGAAGAGAGAAAATCAAGAATGTATGATACCACAGTCACTAAAAGAATATTTCAAGAAAAGAGACATTAGAGTCAAATGCTGTGGTGCATTTAACTGACTTCAGGACTTAACATGTTTATTAAATTGAATAAGGAGCTCTTTGATGTGAGCAGTTTCATTGGAACCATGGAGGAAGAAATCATGTCAACAGAAAGAGAAACAGAAGTGAGATGAAGAAACGACAGGTGTGTGTGTATGCAGGCAATTGTTTCAAGAAGTGTAAAGTATAAATGGGAACAGAAAATTTCCAGGATTTGTTTTATTTTTTAATGATAGGAGAGATTTGAATATGCTTTCAATGAACATAGGAAGGAACCAACAGATAAAGATTAAAGAAGTGGATATAAGACAGGAGAGATAGTCAAAAGAGATGCTAAAGGAGAATTTTCAGAAAGATAAAATCACAATTCTCACACAAATATAAAAAGAACATGTATCAAAAATGCCCTTTGATTTGCTAAACAATGAGGTAACTTGTAAGATATTCAGACCAGCTCAAAGTGATTTAATCAGATGGTTTACTTTTAAGTATTACCAAAGAAGGGCTTCCCAGATAGCTCAGCTGGTAAAGAATAAACCTGCAATTCAGGAGATCCCAGTTGATCCTGGGTAGGAAATTTCCCCTGGAGAAGGGATAGGCTACCCACTCCAGTATTCTTGGGCTTCCCTGGTGGCTCAGACAGAAAGANGAAAATTTGGGGATGCTCTTGTAGAGAAGTATAGAGGGAACTGACCAGATAAATAACAGAATTTTTGAAGGAGGGGGTAGAGGTACAAAAAAAGGGAGTTATATGTAAAGAAGATGAATTCATAGTGGAACCCATCTTCAAGATGATTCGTTTTTTCTCCAAAATTCAGTTATAGCCTCACTTCCTTCATGACATCTCCTGTGACTTCAGTACAAGTATAAAAGAACAATGACTAATTGGCACAAACCAAAAGAATTCTCTTGATGGATTCTAATATTCATGGATGTAGTGTCTCATCGCATTCTGATTACAAATTAGTACATTCTTTTATTGCTTCTCAGGAAAGGAAACAGATGGCCAATGGTTATGATTGGAATGAACCCATCTTGTAAGCTAAAATATCCAAGATTATTTCAGGTCAATGTGAAATCAGTAAATTTTGTATTCATATTAATTTTCGTAAGTTAACCAAATTAGCAAAACTTGTTCAGAGTATCAAATGTCATCATTAGTTCTGAGAAAAGAAAATACAGCATCCAGCAATTTTCATAACACTGACGACTAGGAGTATTTGTAAAATACTGACTGGATTATGATACCTAACGAGTTAACAAAACAAATGTCCCTTATTATGTTACAGTTGTAGATGTTACATCTTTCATCAGGCATTTTTAACAGAAATCCAGAATGATATAAAAGGGAAGGCCACAATTACTTCAAAAGAAAGATGTTGAAATGCAGGGTATAGTCAAACAAACTGGATAGCAATGTAGGATGATTTCTTTTGTGCCAAAGTAATAATCACATGGCTCCATAAGGCACAAGTTTTGATCTTCTGTAACTTGCTGCTAACACCACTTCCAGCTCTCTTTGGCAATTATTACACTTTGCTGTAACATCTACAACAGTATCTTTCAACAGCAAGTACCTCCTACTTGAATCCTGTCATTTTCTATATTTAAATAAGCCTCTTCCTAGATCGTTTCAACCAAGAGTTTCATTTCAACAACAAATAATCTGTTGAAATACCATGGTAGGCAAAGAACTGTACTCTGAACTCACCAAGACTATATATCTAAGTCTCAATAAATGTCACTTTCACTTTCTACCAGGTTTCTTATGGATGTGCATACATGTCCTCTCTTCTCTACCAGAATATAAATTTCTTATATGTAAGCTCTCTCTTATTTACCGCTCTGTACCTTGTGGAAATAGCACACTGTGGGCACTCATAAGCAACTGGTAAATATTTGATGAATGAATGGATAGGTGGCTAAATGAATACAAGAGAAAATTAAATGGTCTGTTAATTAACAAATATTTGAAGAGCTCTCATCTATTTATGAGCTTCCCTGGTGGTTCAGCAGTGAAGAATCTGCCTGCAGCACAGGAATTACAGGAGACATGGATTTGTTCCCTGGGTCAGGAGGAGTTCCTGGAGAAGGGCATGGCACNATATTTGATGAATGAATGGATAGGTGGCTAAATGAATACAAGAGAAAATTAAATGGTCTGTTAATTAACAAATATTTGAAGAGCTCTCATCTATTTATGAGCTTCCCTGGTGGTTCAGCAGTGAAGAATCTGCCTGCAGCACAGGAATTACAGGAGACATGGATTTGTTCCCTGGGTCAGGAGGAGTTCCTGGAGAAGGGCATGGCACCCCACTCCAGTATTCATGCCTGGAGAATCCCATGGACAGAGGAGCCTGGCAGGCCACAGTCCATAGGGTCACAGAGTCTAACACAACTGAAGCAACTTAGCATACGTGCATATCTGTTTATTACCTGAAAGGGAGTAGTGTATGCCATTGTTAATTGTTTTACTAGGCATATCAGCTGAAAATGTATCTAATTATATTTTGCAATAACTATGTCATGAATCAATTAGAGAACTAAAATGAAAATTTCCTCAAATGTGGAAATGTAAAGCATACACTCTTAGTTTTGCTTTATAGATGAGATCATGAAAAACTTACATGGTTTACAAAAGCTTTGACACAAACGCTAAGAGCAACATTACCCATAATCACTAAAAAGAGGGAAAAGCTCAAATATCTACCAACTGTTAAATAAATTTTTTAAAAATGCAGTATGTCCATGTAATGGAGTATGATTTAAAATAAAAAGGAATGAAGTGTTAATATATGCTGTAGCATGGGTGAACCTTGAAAACATTACATAAAGTGAAATTTATATGAAATGTCCAGAAGAGGCAAATCTATAGAGACAGAAAATATTTACTAGTTGCCAGGTTTGGGAGCAGTGTGAATAAAGAGTGACTGCTAATGGGAATTAGGTTTCTTTGGGGGTAATGAAATGTACTCAAATTAGACTGTGACAATTGTATAATTCTGAAAATATACTATTAAGCATTGAACTGTATGTTTACATGGGTGAATGGCATGAAATATAAATGATATTAAACAAAGTTTTTAAAAAGTAAAGATTAAGTGACTTGTTCAAAATTACATGAATAATTAGTAAAACCAGAACTATAATCTACATTCTCAACCAGTACAATTATTTCTTCTTACTTTGCTGTTGTCTTGTGTGCAACAGTTGGATTTTTCACTCTTTTATTTTCTGAAAATCTTCCTTGCTTTTTTACCATTTTTATATTTCTATTTAGTTCTCTTTCTCCAACCGACCTCCTCCCCCTCCTCCAACCCCCCTCCCTCCTCCTGCCTCATTTCTCAACTTCCTCAAGAACTGTCATGCTGTCCTTTCCAGCTGTTAAATGACCTACATTTTAATGATCACGACTCAATTTCTTATTTGGCTGCACATCAGGACGATTTCTCATGCTATTAATCTATTTCTTCCACAAAAGGGACATTTTGGACCACGCATGTGAAACTTCCTGGGCAGGACTCTGTAGAAGAAGATGACTTAAGCAAAATGTGACCAGCAGGTGGGAAACCACTGAACAAAAGAATGACTCTGTTGCTGGAATCTTATTACATTCACAGAAATGAAAGACCTGCAAGCGGTGTTTAATCCGATACTCCTACCCGGGAGATTGACTTACAGCTGATGTGTGAGAAATGCCATTTTCCAGATGACTTCCTCTTCTGTTACAAAGTCTGGCTATGGCCCCTGCAAAGTGCTGGATCTTCTCCATACTTGGGTGGTTGAGACACATCTTGTCTTTCCCCTCTGTGCTGGCTCTTTCCACTCATCTTTTTTTAATTTTAAGTGTTCTACTCTAGGAAGATTAATTCTTCTCTATTGAGTTCCATGTCTTTATGAATATATGTGCAGCCATGGTGATGTCAACTGGGACTGAGAGAAGGCATAAGGTAAATGGTAGTTCACGCTATTAAAGAAAAGCACAAGGTAATGCATTTTCTCTCTCTGCAGGACATGACTGGATCACTTTCTCAAACTGAAGAAATAAAAAATGGACATCTCCTCATCTATCACTGTCAGTCTCTAGAAATATGACTAGAGGTAATTAGCAGGTGACATTTGTTCTATTTTCCCACGTGAAAATGTCCAATGTGAGTCTTTCGCTGGTTTAAATTGTAAAACAGATAGGTTTTCTTACATTTTTAAAAACATTTTCTGGTGGCTTTAAGCAGTTTTTACTCACTAACTGCCCACAGTTATTATTCATTTTCCTTTAATCCCAAATTATTTGAGGGACTCGTGAAACTTTTATGGGAAAATAGGAGAATATTGGTTAAGTTCATGTCATTCAACCTATAGTACAACTTGTAAATTGTGGGGTGAAGAGGGAAAAAAGAAGATGACAGAAGAATGTTCTAGGTATAGACACAGTAGGAATAATGGTCCAAAGTGGAGTCTTGATGTTACATTGTCATATTTCACTGAGTTAAAGAGAAGGATTTTAGGAAGCTGACAGTGATAGTTGCCTACCCAACAGGCATTTGTTTCCCTTCTTTCTTGCTGGCAGAAGTGCAATGTATTTTGAGTCGACAGTGTGCCCAGCCCCAAGAACTGGATCATGTCTTATCAATCATGAGTTTAATGTCTCTTTTTGATTCCTTCCTATTTGGGATACTGGTGTGCCATAATGATGCTTGGAACTTCAGCAGCCATCTTTCCACCATAATGCAATAAAGGAGGATAAAATTTAAATGTGTTTAATACCTGAAACAAAATTGGGTCTTTGATGACATCACCGCACTGATGAACTAGATGCCCTGCCTCCTCCAGACCCTATATAATATAAGGAGGAAAAGCGTCTCAAATGCTCAGTTGGTTGTTTATTAATTGCAGACCTACACATCATAACTGAAACAGTGTCAGAGCATTTTCATACCATCAAGAATTTAAAGGAAATGGCAACCCACTCCGGTACTCTTGCCTGGAAAATCCCATGGATGGAGGAGCATTGTAGGCTACGGTCCACGGGGTCACAAAGAGTCGGACACGACCGAGCAACTCAACTTTCAAGATTATAAGAAAATTTAAGTTTTTGATCAGGCTCAGATAATATAAGCCTTCCATCAAGGTCAACTGATTTCTCGGAGTTGTGCCTTTTCCCTGATATGCCCTTCTGGATGGCATGGCTGAGGTGAAAGGCATAGTTACAGACAAGCAATGGACACAGCTCTGGGTCCTCTCTGAATTTTGAATTATTCACAACAAGGACCACTGATAGCTTATGGTGAAAAGTGTCTCATTCGTGATCTCCGAAGCAGAGAATTTAGGTTTGGGACCAGAGACAAAGCTTCAACCACGCAGAGCTTCACTGCAGTTTTATTACAGTGAAAAAGGGATAGAAAAGCTTCTGACATAAACATCAAAAGTATCAGAGAGTGCCCCACTGACTAGTCTTACCAAGGCCTTGTATATATTTTTTCAGTGGGTTACTAACAACAGAAAGGTCTGACCAAACACACTCTCACTTCTTTAGGAATATTCCAGGAATCTGAATAGTCATTTATTATATTTTTTAAATGATTGTGAGAGAACTAATTCTTACCAGCGCCCTCAAGGAGGAGGAAGGGACATTTTTCTTCTACATCCCTTCATCTTAGTCATGTAAGAAATTTTAGAAATTAAGAAATATATCTTAAGATAGCAGGATTAGTCAGAAGGTTCTTGTTAAGAAAGACAAACATGTCCTCAAGCAAGAGAGATTGTTGGTATACAATCATTAATACAGAGCTTAAGGGAAAACATACCCTTGAACAAGAGGAGTTGCTTTGTTGTGTAATCATTAGCTCTGGGCTTAAAAAAAGTTCAGTTCGGTTCAGTTCAGTCGCTCAGTCGTGTCCGACTCTTTGCGACCCCATGAATCGCAGCACGCCAGGCCTCCCTGACCATCACCAACTCCGGAGTTCACTCAGACTCAAGTCCATTGAGTCGGTGATGCCACCCAGCCATCTCATCCTCGGTCGTTAGTCTTAGGTAAAATAGATTGTTGCCCTAACAACTCAGAGCTTAAGAAAAAAAAAAATTTCTTACATGACTAAGATGAAGGGATGTAGAAGAAAAATGTTTGTCCCTTCCTCCTCCTTGAAGGCGCTGGTAAGAATTAGTTCTCTCACAATCATTTAAAAAAAAAATAATAAATGACTATTAAGATTCCTGGAATATTCCTAAAGAAGAGAAGCTGTTTGATCACATGATCTTACTTGATAAAATTCTCAAAATTTACATTTCCGGTTATCACTACACATTTCAGTTCAGTTCAGTTCAGTTTCTCAATTATGTCTGACTCCCGACAGCCAGGACTCCCTGTCCATCACCAACTTCTGGAGTTTACTCAAACTCATATCCATTGAGTCAGTGATGCCACACAACCATCTCATCCTCTGTCATTCCCTTCTCCTTCTGCCCTCAATCTTTTTCAGCATCAGGGTCTTTTCAAATGAGTCAGTTCTTTGCATCAGGTGGCCAAAGTATTGGAGACTCAGCTTTAGCATCAGTCCTTCCAATGAATACTCAAGACTGATTTCCTTTAGGATGACTGGTTGGATCTCCTTGCAGTCTAAGGGAATCTCAAGAGTCTTCTCCAACACCACACTTCAAAAGCATCAATTTTTCGGCACTCAGCTTTCTTTATAGTCCAACTCTCACATCCATACATGACTATTGGAAAAATCATAGCCTTGCCGAGATGGACCTTTGTTGGCAAAGTAATGTCTCTGCTTTTTAACATGCCATTTAGGTTCGTCATAACTTTTCTTCCAAGGAGTAAAAGTCTTTTATTTTCATAGTTGCAGTCACCGTCTGCAGTGATTTTGGAGCCCCCAAAAATAAAGGCTGACACTGTTTCCACTGTTTCCCCATTGATTTGCCATGAAGTGATGGGACCAGATGCCATGATCTTAGTTTTCTGAATGTTGAGTTTTAAGCCAACTTTTTCACTCTCCTCTTTCACTTTCATCTAGAGGCTCTTTAGTTCTTATTTGCTTTCTGCCATAACGTGGTGTCATTTGCATATCTGAAGTTATTGATATTTCTCCAGGCAATCTTGATTCCAGCTTGTGCTTCTTCCAGCCCAAAGTTTCTCATGATGTACTCTGCATATAAG
>SJYA01000935.1:571031-637987 GCA_006410615.1 Neotragus moschatus | reverse complement strand
CTCTGGTTCCTCTGCCTTTTCTAAAACCAGACTGAACATCTGGAATTTCATGGTTCATGTACTGTTGAAGCCTGGCTTGGAGAATTTGGGGCATTACTTTACTAGCGTGTAGATGAGTGCAATTATGTGGTAGTTTGAGCATTCTTTGGCATTGCCTTTCTTTGGGATTAGAATGAAAACTGACCTTTCCCAGTCCTGTGGCCACTGCTGAGTTTTCCAAATTTGCTGACATATTGAGTGCAGCACTTTCACAGCATCATCTTTCAGGATTTGAAATAGCTCAACTGGAATCTCATCACCTCCACCAGCTTTGTTCATAGTGATGCTTCCTGAGGCCCACATGACTTCGCATTCCAGGATATCTGGCTCTAGGTGAGTGATCATACCATCATGATTATCTGGATAATGAAGATCTTTTTGTATAGTCCTTCTGTGTATTCTTGCCACCTCTTCTTAACATCTGCTGTTAGGTCCATACCATTTCTGTCCTTTATTGAGCCCACCTTTGCATGAAATATACCTAAAAGATATATAGATATATTAAAAAGATATATGAAATATACCTAGAAGATATACCTAAATACCTAAAAGCAGAGGGCACATTACATATACACAAACAAATCCTGGTTACAGAACAGACATGGAGCCTAGGAATGTATAGCCATGCTAAATAACATGCATCCTATTCCCTTTTTCCCTCACCCAGCCATACCCTCAGCCACACACTTTTACTCAATAATGAAAATAAACAGTATTTTAAGTATCAATACATTAAATACAGTCTTTATACATGTCTTGATTTCCTGAGTAGGGAGTTTATAAAAGAAATACAATGATTATGGCCTTTTATCATTTTTCGATTAACACTTTGATCTGTAGGTTTCTTAGGAACAGAAATGTGGTCTGTTAGAATCATTAGCTGGATAACGTTAAGCTTATAGTCATGCAGCAAGCAGTTGCTGAGCACCTATAATGAATCAGGGGTTGCATTAAGTATTGAAATGTCAAGTGGAAGATGTGATTCCCACCATCAGTTTCTCATAGAAGATGAAGAAACCTAGTTATGTACCCCCTAAAATTGCATCACATCGTGGCAAGGTGCTATAAAAAAAGGTTTTGGGGACAGAGAAGAAAGATGCGAGATTCAGAGGGGGGTACCAGGGAAGGATTGGGATGGTAGAAACTTGAACTGAATCCTGAAGGACTAATTGGAACTTTCTAGATGAGGAGGGAAGGGTGTTTAACAGTAGGTGGAACTGGATGTCCAAAAACTGCAAGGCAATAGAGAAGCAAGCAGTTAATTATGGAAGGATCCACGGGAGGGAGAAACAGCAGGTAGGAAGGGGGGCACTTTGTGGCTGAATGAAAATTCAATCCCCAAAGGAGATAAGAAGACCTTGGAGGATTTTAGGTAAGGAAGGAAGCACTCATTTTGGCACCTTAGGATAAAATGAGTTAAAATGAAGAGAGGCTGGCAGTAGAAGGAAAATAATCCCAACAAAAAATTACAAGAGTGGCACTGGGTACGAATCAAGAAATTTCAAGAGAGAGTGATTGGTGATCAATTGAATATAAGAATAACAGCAGCATGGAGGGTTTGAGGATAACTCACATATTCCTGACAACCAACTGGGATGGATAGTTATAACATCTGTTATGATATACAATAAAAATGAACTTTGTGTGAAGGGGGAGAAGAAGGTAATATAGAATTTCACTGTGTTGAGTTTGAAATGCTTGTGGATCAGAAGTTCCTAAGATTTCAGATTTCATGTGCCATCAAATCTCCAAATAAATGTGAGAAACTAATTTAAGGCTATCAATTTTTCATTTTGTTATATCAGGATATATTTTTTAAAAACTATCCACTAATATCAATATTTCATTTTTACAAAAGGATATTTCAACACCAGCAATTAAGGAGTGAATCTTAATATAAAAGGCAATTTATCAAATTAAATAAATGACTTCATTTTGAAACTACATTAAAATGTTCCTTTATTTTCTATTTCCTCTTGTACCAACATAATCCTCATCACTGACTTACAACACATCACACATTGGCACTTAAAACAACTGAAATAGACTGTGCATTCAGAGATTTGAGGCCCCATAGAGAAGCGTTAGTTGAAGATCTAGACTCCTTAGCCTCTTATTTTGAGTTAACAAAATAGATAATCATAAATACTATTTATTCACTACCTCTCTATGTCAAGCACTATTGTAAGGGCTTTCCATTATTTCTCATTTCAGAATCACAATTCTNTCAGAGATTTGAGGCCCCATAGAGAAGCGTTAGTTGAAGATCTAGACTCCTTAGCCTCTTATTTTGAGTTAACAAAATAGATAATCATAAATACTATTTATTCACTACCTCTCTATGTCAAGCACTATTGTAAGGGCTTTCCATTATTTCTCATTTCAGAATCACAATTCTGAACAGTGAGGGAGGGTAGTTGATTTTTATAGTTGAAGAAATTGAGACTGAAGGCTTTAAGCTGCTCAAGATCGCAAAGCAGAAAGTGTCAGAGTTAATATCCAAGGTTTCTCTAACTTGAAGCTCTATATTTTTAAGTGTGATGTGATACTGCTACCCTGGAAAGAATATATACAATGAGAAGGTCATCAAGGATGTCATTAAGTATGGAGCTCTAAGGAATATTGACACTTAAGCTGATGCTCCGGAAGGAAAGAGCCTAGGAAAGGAAAAAAAATAAGATCATGCAAAACAAAGGAGCGGAGAATTCCAAAAGAAATGTGTTTTCAAAAATTCCCAATGTCCTAGAGAAGCAAAGTGAAAGTGTTAGTGGCTCAGTCGTGTCTGACTCTTTGTGATCCCATGGACTGTAGTCCGCCAGGCTCCTCTGTCCGTGGGATTCTCCAGGCAAGAATATCGGAGTGGGTTGCCATTTTCTTCTCCAGGGGATCTTCCTAGCCCAGGGATTGAACCTGTATCTCCTGCGTTGGCAGGCAGATTCTTTAGCATTAGCACCACCTAGGCAGCCCACTAGAATCAGCAGCTGACTAGAACTCTAACTCTTTTCCCAAGTCTGGAACCAGCCTGGATCTCCTTTTTTGTTACTGGTTCATTGTAAGGGACTTAATCTGGATCACTTGAGCTGTTATATTAACTACCATTTGAGGTTTTGACCTTAGTACTTTATCAGTATCATATCAAACCATACTCAAATTTATATCTATTACACAGGATAAGGGCCTCTAATAGAAATATTTTTTTAACAATGTAATTTGTAATTTAGGAACTCTGGATGTAGAACACATTTGCTGCAACCTTAGAGCCTGTTATAAAATTTCAATTATAAAGGGCTTCCCTCATAGCTCAGTTGGTAAAGAACCTGCATGCAAAGCAGGAGACCAAAGCTACTTCTAACAGGCACAAAGTCTTGAAATGCAATTTCAACTTACTATCATTAGGAGGCAGTGACACGTTGATATCAGAGTTTGAATAATTAAGCCTATACTTTGTATTAGGGCTTCCTTGATAGCTCAGTTGGTAAAGAATCCACCTGCAATGTGGGAGACCTGGGTTTTATCCCGGAGTTGAGAAGATCCCCTGGAGAAGGGAAAAGCTACCCACTCCAGTATTCTGGCCTGGAGAATTCCATGGGATTGCAAGGAGTTGGACACAAGTGAGTGGCTTTCACTTCATACTTTGTATTCAATAGAAGTTTAAGACAATCACTTTTATCAAGTCCTAACAGAGATTTCCGATCATGAATTCTTCACCCTTTCAGTGCCTGTCATATATTACTATCTCTCAGGTCCAAATTCTTTCTTTTTGCCTGCTCTGTGAAAATGGATCTGGGCCCTTTAAATATTTTTCACTGTCAACTGTACAATGTCAAACTTTGTAAGCAGGGACGACGCTGGAGGGACACTGCAGGGGGAAAGGGTTTTGCATCCGGGTTCCGATGTGCTCACTTGGCAGACTTCTGCGGCACATGCCCAGTGTCCAGTTGCTATAGCCCAGCCAGCCTCCAGCACCATGCTCCTGCATGGTACCCAGCTCTTCCAAAGCCAGGCTCCTGTAGAGGGGCCAGGAGCACAGTGACTGTCACCACCTCTGGACAGTTTTGTTGCACTGCTTTAGGTGAGATACCACCTCACGAACAACTTTCCCTGGAGCCCTAGATAAAGGCAAGTTCCTGAGACCAGATTTCCAACATATGCCCGCAGAGTAGCATCACAGTGAATTTTCTGACATCCAGGGGGGGCTGTGCCTTCTGCAATAGGTTCCAGATCTCAATCCTAGAATGCGGAGAGGGGAGGATGAGTGGGGGTCTTCCTTGCATGCTCTTCTCAGCACGATGGGTAAGGACTGCTCCTTAGACCTATTTTACTTTATTCTTTACAGTTCTCTTAGCAGTGAAAGAAGCATCGTTCCAATCTCCTACTATAGTTCATGANAAATCGGCTGTGTCCTAAAGAGGCCAGTCTCCGTTCTTGTCAATTCGCCACGCCGTTCATCCCATCAATCCCCTGGACCCCCGCGGAGGCTGGACCCCCGCAGAAATTGCTTATTAAACAAATAAGATTATTTGTCCAATAAAGTTTTCTACATCCTGGATTTTAACAACTGCTTCCCCATGGTGTCTTTTAACATGTTATTCTGTCCCCTGTATTTCTTGTAAGCCAGGCTCATAAATTGCTAGTTAAATCAAGAGGCTTGATCTATTTCAAGGTAAAAATTTGGGCAAGAATATTTTAGAGGTGGTGGTGGTATATACTTCTATCAATACGTACAATATATAATGTCTAGTAGTTTCTCTTTTTTGTGGCGGTAACAGCTATAAAGGACAATTTCTTAGATTAAACATATCATTGAGGGTCACAAAATGGTGATATTTGCATCCTATTATTCCTTCTTTGTTTACTGGCTATGATAATTTTATAGAGAGAAACTTACCCTCATGAACTATTTGACTGCCCTGAGGAATAGTTCATATTGGAAAAGGTGATTAGATGCTAGAGGTAGGATGGGATTGGAGATGCGGAGGAAGTTCAAGAGGGAGGGGACATATATGTACCTGTGGCTGATTCATATTGATGTATGGCAGGGGCCAACTCAATAGTGTGGAGTAGTTATCCTCCAATTAACTTAAAAAACAACAACTTGATTCTTTCAATAGGAAGAAAAATTTTAAAGATGATTTTGCAGGCAAGAGCTCTGGTAATACCTGCCTAGTGGAAAGATTTGGTGTGTCTTTTTTCACCTTAAAGCTAGTTATAGGAGCTTCACTGGTACTACTGAAAGAGCTTAGTATGAACACAGTATGGAAAGCCCAGTAGCCTGGAACTCACTCCCACCTGACAGATATAGAGCTAAAGGCAAGGTGGTTGGCTGTTGATGACTGAACCCAAAGACTGTGAAGTCTAACTTCACTCCAGAGCTTATCAGGTCAAAGGGTACATCAAGGAGTCCAGTGCACCAGACATGGGTCATGCACAAAAGAGAGACCCTGTGAAGGTTTATATTATGTCCTATTCAACAAAACCCACTGGGGAGTGCCATGAAAGTTACATATATGGCCTGCTATATTCCTAGCAACTAAGGAGAGAGTCAGAGGAGAGAGCATCACTTCCCCCAAGAGAACTACCAGTCAGAAGTTCTTAAATATATGATAGGGGTCTCTGAAAATTTCTTGAGAAAAAAAATTCACCTTTAAATACCTGCTGAACTCAGACAACTCAAAGCCATATTAAGTCATTGTAAGTCCTTGTTTAACAAAACAGATTGTTTGTCCATTATGTTTACGGATTTGTTTTTTCTCTTTATGGATTTTGATCTCTTGGCCATAGATCAAAGTGTTAATTGTGACTGTGGCTGAGAAGTAGGGTATTTTTCCTACTGAAATACTACTATCTTTTTTCCAGAAGTTCCCTATTTTTATAAGAACAAAAATTAAGTTATAGGGATTTACTGTTTAGGAAATGAATGCGTAAACTTGTCAAGGCAAATAATGGCCTATTTTTTAACTTACAGACATTTTTGGATTGATTTTCCTGGTTCTCATCCTACTCTGCCCTAGGCTATTTGAAAAGCTGCAGCTAAAACTTATCCTCTGCTTTCACTATTTTCTGCCCAGTCATTTATGCTTCAGCAAAATTCTTGCTGCCTTCCTTAATGGCCTTCTGGGAATGGAAGAGCAACTTCAATAAAAGTTCAATGAATTAAGTGATGGTACCAAGCCATTAACAAAACTCTAAGCTTGTCCTATATCCCAGAACATATTACATTAGTAAAGCCCCTCTAGCTTTTAACATATTTCTATGTATATTATTCAATTTATCTAACAAACACACATTTATATTTATCAAATGCTTTTTCTGCATCTACTTAAAGTCATACTTTTTTTCTTTTTTTGTCTCTTAATATGGTAAATTCTCTAGTTATACTTTCTTATGTTGAGACCTGGGATTACTGGGATAAAATTGATCTGAATAATGAATTATTGTTTAATAACCAAATGTTAGATTGGCTAATATTTAATGTATAATATTGAAACATGACTTAACAAGAAAAATTGGCTTATAATTTTCTTTCATTGCCTTTATGTGATTTTGGAGTCAATACTGCACTGCTGCTGCTACTGCTAAGTCACTTCAATCGTGTCCAACTCTGTGCGACCCCATAGATGGCAGCCCACCAGGCTCTCTTGTCCCTGGGATTTTCCAGGCAAGAACACTGGAGTGGGTTGCCATTTCCTTCTCCAGTGCATAAAAGTGAAAAGTGAAAGTGAAGTCGCTCAGTCATGTCCCACCCTTAGCAACCCCATGGACGGCAGCCTACCAGGCTCCTCCATCCATGGGATTTTCCAGGCAAGAGTACTGGAGTGGGGTGCCACTGCCTTCTCCTAATACTGCACTAATCTCATCAAATAAGTTGATAGTACTTCTTTACTGGAATAAATTTGAAAGATTACTTTTCCTTGAAAATTCAGTAGAAATCCCCTTGAAATAAACTAGGGGCTACAAAGTTTTGGTAGGAGGGAGGTATTTTCCCACCATTTTAATCTCTCTAGTGCTTATTTACCTATTCAGTTCTCTTAATTTGGGCCCTTTATATGTTTTCCAAATAGTTAATGACTTATTATTAGTTATCAAGTAAATACTTATATAGTTTATACTATTGATTTTTATTTAAAATATGTTATATCTGTAGTTATTTTTCTTTTTCATTGCATGTTTCTGTTTTCTTTTTTTTTCTTGCTCAGTCTTAGTTTTGTTGATACTTTTACTGCTTTAATTCTTTATTTTATTAATTCTTCTTTTATTGTCATTAATTCCTCCTTTGTTTCAGTTTGTTTCTTTGGATTTCCTCTACTACATTTCCAACCTCTTAAATTGAAAGTTGAGCTTATTTATTTTCAAATTCTCTGTATCCTGGTAAATTTATTTGAAATCACAGGATTGTGTTAGCTATGTCTTAACAAATATGGCATGAGGCTTTAGTGTTGTTTGGGTCATAAAACTTTATAAGTCCTTCATGATCTCCTTTTAGCCCAAGGATTGTTTATTAATATAAAACTTGACATTTAAGATTATGTAAACTAAACTTCTTTTCTTCATTAAAATTTCTAGCATTAATCAACTATGGTTAGAGAATGCAGTCCAAATGGTATTGATTCCATGGAATTATTGAGGCTTCTTTACAGTCCAGTAAATCTTCCATGTGAGAGAATATTTTGTAAATAATCTGTGTGACCATTTGTATTCTCAGTTGCGTCCACGGTTGAGTTGTATTTTGCGCATATGTGTGTCTGTGTATGTGTATATCTTCAGGGAGACAAAATTCAACCGAGCACACATGACAAGAGGGACTTTGCAGATGTGATTAACTTAAAAATCTTGATGTAGGGTTATCGTCCTGGATTATCCAGGTGCCCACTGTAATCACACAGACACATATAGACACAAACACACATACACACATACATACATCTATGTATATGAAATAGTTCGAGTTTTTCTACTACATTACTCAGTTCTTCTGTGTCTCTAGTGTCTGACTGACTTGTTTGTCAGTTTATGAAGGGAGTATGTTAAAATCTCTTGCAACGTATGTTGACACATCTATTTTTCTCTACATTATGCCATTGTTACTATGTATGTTTTGAGGCTGTGTTAAAGCATCTATATAAATTCTGACTATACTTCTTCGCTTTATTATCTTCTTTAACATGCTCCCCTCATAAATTGATCCTAAGTGGCATCTGAGCAGGAAGGGGGCAGCTATTACTAAGGATTGCAAGGGTAGCACCTCAGAGGCAGTCTGGATCTCTGAACATAGCCCAAGCAACACGGTCCGTGCACTGACCTTCAGTGAACACCCAACAGCCCCTCTTGCTCTAATACTCCTCCCCTCTGCACCAAGGGTGCCGCTGCCAGGAGGGGAAAGAGTACACACTTACAGGGACTTGAGCTAGCTGAGGCCAAGCTTCATGGCTTCTGCCACAGCAACACGCGACCTGCTCCTGCCCCTAAAGAGCAGGGACAGCCACTGACTAGTGGGATCTGACCCCAGCTACTCCTCCTTCAGCCTTGTCTCCTACCAAGGTGAGAGCTACCAGCACATCCTCATGAAAGGTGTGACTTGTGTTCATATCAAATCCAACTCTTCCACCAAAGCCACTGGGCACACACACACACACTGTATAAGGATGCTCCCACAGAAGGATACTCCTTTAAGATCTCCACAGGTAACTGCTGCACTGAATTTCACTGAGACAGAGGAAGTTAAGCAAAAAGAGAAGACAGAGGAATAAGCCTCAACTGAAAGAGCAACAGAAAACCCCTGGGGGTTGGGGAAGGGCGGGGAGGACAAAGTAACAAAACAAGAGTAAGCAGTTTACCAGATAAAGAATGCAAATCATTAGTAATAAGAGTGTTAACTGAATTGGCACAAGGATAGATGAACACAGTGAGAATTTTTAACTAGAAACTAGAAAATATAAAAAGGAACCAAATTGAAGAATATAAAAATGAAATGAAAAGCACACTACAAAAATAAATAAATAAACAGTATACTAGGTGATACAGAAGAAAGGTCTTTATGATACATAAAAGTCCTGGAAGATAGAATAATGGAAACCTCCCAATCAGAACCACAGAAAAATAAATAAATAATAATTTTTTTTTTAATGATAAGAGCTTAAGGGATTCTGAGGTTAACATTAAGTATAGCAACATCCACATGGTAGGGGTCCAAAGAGAAGAAGAGAGAGAAAATGGGATTGAAAGTGTATTTAATGAAATCAAGCTACATGTAACATTTGTTACTTAAAAACACCTTTTCCTTCAACTCTCCTGTCTGTATTCTGTGAGTATGACTATATTCAAATTACTTTAGAGATTCAACCTACCCATAAGGAGCAGTAAAAATGAAAAATTCCTCAGAAGAGTTCTCAGAAGAAAAGCAATTTAATGTCTACCAAGCTTTCTTTCAGACAATTTAACCTAGTGAATGACTCCTACACAATTAAAGAGGAATTGTTAGGAATCACTTTTTTTCTTTAAATGAATTGCTTACAGTTTGATAGAGTATTTATTACTCCAGCTGTACAAAATTACGAAGCATAATTACACACATAGTCTTTCAGAAGCCTAAATAATGAGACCCCCAAGAATTACTAAAGAAAGACAAAGGACCAAAAATATATGTGTGAATTAGAACTATTTGAACTCTGGGTTCAGAATACCAAAGAAGAATAATATCCTCAAAGAAATATAGGAGAAAAATATATACTAGGATTTCCTTCATGCCCTCTCTCCTTTATCTCTCATCACTAGACACAGTTTGTGCTAAAGTATTTGCAGTACACATGCTGGCTCAATATTTTTTATCTAAACCACTTTATTGAAATAATATGACATACAAAAAGCTGTACATATTATATGTATATAATTACATGAGTTTGGAAATATGTATATATATCCACGAAACTATCACCATAATCAATGTCATAAATATATCCATCACCTCTGTAAGTTTTCTCCCATTTTACCCATCTATCTATTTATATTATCCTAAGATCTAGACTCTTAGAAAAATTTTACACATACCATAAATAATTTTTTACAAAGCACAATAGTCATAGTACATTAGTATGGTATTGACATAAAAACAGACATAGACCAAAGGAACAAAACAGACAGCCCACATGTATGCATGCTAAGTCACTTCAGTCTTGTCCAACTCTTTGTGACCCCATGGATTGAAGTCTGCCAGGCTCCTCCGTCCATGGGATTCTCCAAGCAAGAATATTGGAGTGGGTTTCTGTGCCCTCCTCCAGGGGATCTTTCCAACCCAGGGATCAGACCCAGGTCTCTTACATCTCCTGCACTGGCAGTTGGGTTCTTTACCACTAGTGCTACATGGGAAGCCCAGGGAGCCCACACATAGAAGCAAATCGATCTTTAAAAAAAGTGTCAAGAATACTCAATAGGAAAACAATAGTCTCTTCAATAAATAGTACTGAGGAAACTGGATGTCCACATGCAAAAGAATAAAAATGGACCCTTTTCTTACACTGTATGGAAAACATCACCCCAAATGGATTAAAAACTTAAATGTAAGACCTGAATGCACAACACTGCTAAGAGAAAACATAGGGAATAGGCCTCTCGATATTGATCTTGGCAACAATTTCTTGGATCCGACAACAGAAGGATAGACAACAAAAATAAGCAAATGGAACTACACCAAACTAAGAAGCACCTGGGATTTCTTTGAAAGGAATGATGCTGAAGGTGAAACTCCAGTACTTTGCCCACCTCATATGAGGAGTTGACTCATTGGAAAAGACTGATGCTGGGAGGGATTGGGGGCAGGAGGAGAAGGGGACAACAGAGAATGAGATGGCTGGATGGCATCACTGACTTGATGGACGTGAGTCTGAGTGAACTCCGGGAATTGGTGATGGACAGGGAGGCCTGGCAAGCTGTAATTCATGGGGTCACAAAGAGTTGGACACGACTGAGAGACTGAACTGAACTGAAGAAGCACCTGGGCTTCCCTGGTGGCTCAGTGGTAAAGAACCCACTAAAAGGTTAATGTCCAAAATATATTTTGAAACTCCTTCCTATAACTCAGTAGCAAAAAGAAGACAATACCAAAAAACCCAAGTAATCTGATTTAAAAATGGGCAAAGAATAGAAAATTCTCCAAAGAAGACATACAAATAGCCAAGAGGTATATGAACAGATATTCAATATCACTCATCAGAGAAATATAAATCAAAACTATAATAAGAGATCAACCTAACATTCTTATTAATGCATTTTAAAGCAGAGCCATAGTTTTATCACCTGTGCATATGAGAACCAGATCCAATTCTCTGGTGTTATCCAAGCTCATAAAAGAAAAGGATATTATTCCCTAACAAGTGAGCAGCAGAAAGGAAAGTAGTTAGGCCTACCTACTCGCTAGGCTTTCTCAGAACACACATTCTGTCTTTTTTTGTGCTGAATGATGAGCAAAGTTGAGCACACTCTGCACACTCTGAGCGTTTTATAACCATAGAATTATTTCTTTCTTTCCAAATGGAGGTTATGATCTCTGTGCCTCATGTGTGAGACAGTTTTGAAGGAGCATAGACTAGGAATCAGGAAACCAGGTTCCAAATAGTCTAGCTCTGCTGTGGAACTTTAGACAAGTGATTTAATATCTCTGTGAAATGAGGGTAGTGATCCTTCCCCACAAACACGTCTCAGGATTAAGGATCAATGGAGACAATATAAACACTCAAAACACCTAAGGTCTATCAAGGAGTCTTATGTAGTTCTAGAAATATGACACTTGGTATAAAGTGTAATATTCCAGCTGTTAAATGATGAAGAAATGTTAGTTTAAAATGAATCTAGGTCATGATCTTCAATGACTAAGATCACACATACATAATGAGAGATAAACAGACATTATTCATGGATTCCTGAAAAAAAAAATGATATAAATCAGATCAAACCACCAAACCAAGTCTCTAGATTGAACTGCCAGTTTTCAGGCACCAAAAGTACATGTTAAATGACACCACACGGAAGTAATCATCAAAATCCAAAACTCAAGAAACTCTACAAGGGAAATTGCCTTGCTTTTTCAACAATTTGCTGAGGAAAAAAAGAGACTAGGGAAATTTATAGAAAAGAAACTTAAGGGATTTCCCTGGTAGTCTAGTGGTTAAGAAGCTGTCTTCCAGTGTAAGGAATGCAGGCTCAATCCCTGATCAGGGGAACTAAAATCCCACATGCCACGGGGCAACTAAGCCCAAGAGCTGCAACATTGAACCGGCATGTCCCAAGTAGACAGAAGCCTGCATACCACAACTAAGAACCCACACGCCACAACTAAGACCCAATGGAGCCAAAAAATAACTAAATTTTTTTTTATGAGAACCAAGTGAATGTGTGAACATTGTTTGGAAATCAATTCAACAGACCAAGACGAAAAAATCATTCTGGAGACAAGCATGGAAATCTGAACGCTGGATATTCGTTGCTATTAAGGAATTTTCCATTTTCAGGTGCAATAATGATATCGTGGTTATGTTTGTAAGCAATTCGTTATCTTTAAAGAGACAAACTTAAATATACATGGATGAAATGATATAATGTGTGAGTCTCCTCAAATAACAAGAATGTACAGAGAATGGAGGTTGCAGATAGAACTGGGTGGGGACAGACATGAGCCTCCTAGTAAACACACCCAGACCATGAATTAAAATAAGGAAACTAGAAGAATAGTATATAAAGTATACAGTAACAATCTGTTTTTAGGAAATCTTGAACATGCCATGCTCCCTGTGGAGTGAATTAACATTTCACCCATCACAAGTTCTAACAAGTGCTCAGGAGTCAAAAATCACAAAATATGAAAACATTATTTTTCAATACGAAACTCTGAGGTTTCAAATATGCATCAATGAGTGTCTGTTTATCTCCATTGCAGATTAAACAGTTTCAAGGGTACCAAATCTTTTAATTTGTACTTCCTTCTATTTTTCTCAAAATGTAACTGGAAAGGTGGGCTTTGTCTTTTCAATTATGAATGCAATCTTGGGAACTCCTGTGAGATTTGTGGTCACCAGTCATAACCCTCAAAAAACAAAGTGTTCTCAGGGTATTTTTAAAAACTGGTCTGTGGTGTACTGCTTGTTCTTCCGGATCCCAGATCCTTGACCATGCATGACACAGACACATTTCAGCTGCAAATCATTTGCTTTACTAAACTTTAGAGTCCATAAAAACATTCATGCTACCAAAAAATATGATCCTTGGGTTAGGAAGATTCCCTGCAGGAGGGCATGGCAACCCACTCCCGTATTCTTGCCTGGAGAATCCAGAAGACAGAAGAGCCTGGCAGGCTACAGTCATTGGGGTCATAAAGGGTCAGACATGACTGAGCAACTAAGCCCAGCACAGACTGAAAGGAAGAAAAATGAAAGCAAATTGCCAGTCTGTATTTTTATTTTTAGCAGATTAATAATCATAATAGAATTACTAATAACTTCAAAGCATTCAGCCTTTACATGCACTTCCTAAAAATATATATAATAATACTAGAAAGTTTTGGACCAACCTTTTACATGGAAAATTAAAATGTATCTTTAAACACTCAACCTCCAAAATCCTCAATAACACACAGTTCTCCTAAGTATACAACCACCTTTGGCTTCAGTTCTTAAAACCCAGAGCAAGTAATTCTGTCATTAGGTGATGTCCCAGACAAAATGAAGAGAAAAATCCCAGAGTCATGCCATCTCAGCCACATAAATCTAGTCTCCTTTCATTAAAGGACGGGAATCATATTAATTTCCTGGAGTTTCAGAAACAAAGGGCCATAAACTCGGTGGCTGAAACAACAAAAATGTGTTGTCTCACAGTTCTGGAGACTCCAATGCCCAACATCAAGGTGTCAGCAGGGTTATGCCTTTCTGTTGGTTGTGAAGAAGAAATTGTCCCATGCCTCTCCCCTGGCTTCTGGTGGTCTCCTAGCGATCTGTGGCATTCATTGCTTGTAGAAACATCACCTTCATCTTCACATGGCATTCTCTTTGTATACGCAGCTGTGTCCAAATTTACCCTTTTTTTAAGGACACCAGTCATACTGATTCAGGGCCCTCCCTACTCCAATATGACCTCATCTTAACTAATTATACCTGCCACAGCCCTATTCTTAATAAGGTCACATTCCATGGTGTGAGAGGTTAAGACTTTAATATATGAATTTTGGGGTTAAACTAGTCAATGTATATCAGGAATGAAGATAATTTATTTGCTCAGATGGTATGCAAAGTCAGTCAGCCAAGATATACAAAAGGCAGGGAAAAAAGGAGAAAGCCTTACATATCAAAGTTGTAGAGATTTAGTTCATGTCAATAATCCATTTATACATGCATGCATTTAAGAAAACTTATTGAATAATACCAACAATGTAAAGGCACAATCAGGGATAAAGGAGTTCACATGCCATTAGGGACAATCTGATACGTATGCCCTGCAGAGACAAATAACATTGTAAATGTTTATTCAATTAGTGGCAGCGGAAAGAAACTGATATTAATAAAATTACATACTTTCTTTATTCCAAAATCATGCATTAAAACTATGATTAACATTTGCTTTTATTTGGGAAATTTTTCCTCTTCACAGTTTACTGTAGTATTTATAATTAAATAATGTTAATAATCCATACTCATTAAGGACCAAGGTAAGTTATAAGACTCTAGTTACAGCTGCATTGTTTAGCAAATATTTGAAAGGTTTTTTTATCTGGCTATCAGGTTGGTAAAAAAAGTCTCTACTTTTTTGTAGAAGAAGTCCTATTTTTTTATAGTTCTTGATCTCTTCTCAGTTTTCTTTTGCAATTTTCCAACTAGATAAAGTCTTGGGAGGCATACTTAAAGGTTCAAACTTCATATAAGAAATCACCAGGCTTCCCTGGTGGCTCATTGGTAAAGAATCCACTTGCCGATTCAGGAGACACGGGTTTGATCCCTGGTCTAAGATCCCACGTGCCTCGGAGCAAGTCAGCCTGTGCACCAACCACAACTGCTGAGCTTGTGATCTAGAGCCCAGGAGCTTCAACTACTGAGCCCTCACCCCCTAAAGCAACAAGAGAAGCCACTGCACTGGGAAGCCTATGGAGCACAACTGGAGAGTAGCCCCTGCTCTCTGCAACTAGAGGAAAGCTCAGGCAGCAACGAAGACCTAGCTTGGACAAAAACATAATAACAATGTACATAAAAAATAAAATGAAGCACCTGGTGGTAAAGAACCCATTTGCCAATGCAGGAGACATAGAGACATGAGTTCAATCCCTGGGTCAGCAAGATTCCCTGGAGAAGGATATGGCAGCTCACTCCAGTATTTTTACCTGGAGAATCCCATGGGCAGAGGAGCTTGGTGGGGTGCAGTCCATAGGATCACAAAGAGTCAGACAAGTCTGAAGCCACTTATCACGCTCATACCCATTCTCATCAAATAGTACCGTCCAATTCCAGAACTTCAGATGACTACGAGTATCAGCTTCAGGGAACTGTCACAGGCTGGTTTCAGAGTGGGCAGCACACCCCAGTGGACCCATGTATCCCAAATATATTACATGGGGATAAAGAACACTGAGGAGAAACTTCTTTAAAATGTTCATTTGTTGGCCCCGCCGTAGTCAGAGGTAGGAAGCAAGGACAATAGGCATTGTTCTGTTGTGTAAGGAATTATTTATGAAGCTGTAACATGATGCACACTTATTTCCCACTCATTCCAGTGAGCTTAGTATTTCCTTATGAATTAGAGGCCCAGGAAAGTTTTGATGTGCCCCTTAATTAGTTTTGCAAACTAGTAGAGGATATAACCACATAAATCAGGGAATCTCAGATTGGACACAGCTTGCAGGTAGAGGAAAAATGCAGAACATCCCTGAAGTCTGTCTCTTCCCAGCATTATGCACCAGGGAAAATAACTGCTGAGTGGTGCCCAGACTCTGGAATAGATATCTGGGCACAAATCCTACTTTGGGCATTTAACTCTGTGACCCTGATCAAGTCATTTGACCTTTCTGTATCTCATTTGCCTCTTGGACAAAATGGTAATAATATTGGTGTCTGCTTCTTGGGGTCTTATATAGATCAAATACATCAATATCTGTAAACTGTTTAGAATAATACCTGGCACATACCAAGCACTAGCACTAACTTATTTATTATAAGTTTGTAATTGAAAAGTTAAACTGTTTTGTTGTGATGTTACATATTGATTTGAACTTTAAACAAGCATATTTCTTAGTTGGCATGCAGTGGGCAGTGAAGCAGCTGGGCATACATTCTACTAAACAAACTTCCTAGGGAAGGGAAACACTGCTCTCTCCAGGGTAGGCCCACCTCCCTCCACCCCCAGGAAGATGCTCTCTGATCAGGCTGATCTCGTCCCAGAGGCTTCTGAAAGTACTCTGCTGAACAAAAGAGATCCATCCAGCCTCCTAGGACACACTCAGCTTACTGAGCCATTCTCTTACTTTTTCTCAATTATCAATAGCACACACAGACTTCCACCAGACACCTGTTAGGGACTTTTTCTCTATCCTCTTCTGATCAAGAAAGATAAGGATCAATCTCCTTGTTGCATTATTGCTGTTTAACCTGAAATTATTCTTGACATTCTCAATATTAGAGGCACCCAAAAGTAACAAGAATCTAAAATATGTTTGTAACCATATCTGAAACCTCAGAGCCCTCAGCCACCCTAAGATAGACCTCACCATGGTCTTCTGGTCCAATCACTTAACAAATGCTTATGTGAGAAGCTACAAAACTTGGAAAAATCATAATCAAGTATCATGAATTATAAATTCCATAAAAAGAACCAAAGTTCCTGAGAGAATAGAGGGAAATGAGCATGCAGTCACTAGAGGGAGTAAGCAAGGGAGACGACAGAGGCTGAGGTTTAGAAAAATTCTACCAAGAGAGCTTGAATGGGCTTGGAGGAATGTGTGACAATGATCTGCAACTTATCTGCCCCAAAGAGAGGTGAGGGATAGACCCACTTCCAATATTAAAAATAGCTCACTGTAACAGTGACTACAATAGAACCAGGTTTGCTAGGAAGAGACTGGCACTGATGGCTTGAAAACAATTTCACCTACTCAGTTCAGTTCAGCTCAGTTGCTCATTCATGTCAGACTCTCTGAGACCCCATGGACTGCAGCACGCCAGGCCTCCCTGTCCATCGCCAACTCCCAGAGTTTGCTCAAACTCATGCCCATTGAGTCAGTGATGCCATCCAGCCATCTCATCCTCGGTCGTCCCCTCCTCCTCCTCACTCACTCATCAATCCCCACACACTTATCTTCTACAGAATCACTAACGCTCAGAAAAGACACTATACAGAAAGGGCACATATATGTGTTTATCTCACTGGACATGAGCACTGAATCACAAGTTGGAATGGTTAGGACGAAAAGATAAAACTTTATATTGTGAAAATATCCAGATGTAGGATAGCCTAAGCTTTCAAAGCAAAGCCTTGATCATTTTTCTCTGCTGCCAGAGATGTCTAATCCTGTAGAATTTCTGTACCAGATGGGTCTTGCAGAAAAGGTGGCAGGATGGAAACTCTTTTTCTCTTCTTATTTTCAAGTCCCTTACAGCATACACCATAGGAACTACTCTCTCAAGATAGGATAAAGCAACATACGCAATGCCTTCCAAAAGCAAACTAACATGGCTTTCAATTTATTTGATATTTGATGTTACTTGTATTCCCATCCATGAGAAAAGACAAGTTTTCCTACAATGAAACCAAATCAAACCAAACTAAATAAAATTCCCAGTATTCTTAGAAGGTACCAGTAACTCTTTGCTGACTACAGAAAGGGTCCCAAATTGGTGAGCTTGGCTTAGGTCCTTATCTTTTCCTCCTAATTTGTTGAGACAACTCTCCTGACTTTTCCCCAACTGTATTCTCTCCTCTCTGCCTGCATATTTATTTATTTTCTTTTTTATCTAAATACCAATTCTTCAAGTTCCAACCTGCCCTCCTCCTGTGACAAGGCCAGCTATTGTTCTGACTCTTATGTATTAACATAATACAAAGAGAGGGTCCCATCTAGGAGGATTGGTTCCTGAAAGAGTGAAAGATTTGCTCACTTTGTGAACACAGAGACCTGGACCCTCTTCCCATGTCTCACCAGAGTCCCACAGTGTGGCAAGGCCTCTCAGAATTGGATGTGCACAGGTACCTTTGACGCTGAGCAAAAGGCCCAATGACTGAGATTGGAATAGAGCAAGAAGAGACTGTGGGACTCTGGATAATGAATCCCCTGACCTTCAAAAAGCCACAAAAAATATCAGTAGTGACCTTGAAGAATTAAGACCAGATGTAGTCTTCAAAATTCCTAGGCTTCTTAAAATAGAGAGGATTCCTTAAAACGATGGAAAATCATCCCCACAAATCCTGTTGGTTGGGGACTAAACCAATTAAAGCTGATTTGAAAAAATTAAGAAATATGACATCTGCCACAACTGAGAACAACAGCACAAACTCCTGGTTTTGCTCTGTTTGGCTTCTCTCATTCTCCTAAGGTAGACTCCTTCTCTTCATCTTGAATACAAAATGTTTCCCATTTCTGTGGTGCAGCCTGATATATATATCCCCACAAGGACAAATTAGATAGCAAGACAAAGATTACTGGGTATGCCATGATGCCAAAGATTCTATCGCATGCTTAGTCGCTCAGTCATGTCTGATTCTTTGTGACCCCATGGACTGCAGCCCGCCAGGCTCCCCTGTCCATGGGGATTCTCTACGGAAGAATACTGGAGTGGGTTTCCACGCTCTCCTCCTTCCCTATTACCCAGAGATAAATGAGAAGCACTGGTAGGTTCAGTGGAAGGAAAGTGGCAAGAATGAAACTGGTATGAACCCCTCAGTTCCTTCTTCTGATGTCGTCCTGTGCTTCTTTCTGGTTAGTCAGTCCCCTGACTGCCTTCGGTCAATTCTGATGGACAGCAATGGTCAGGTTCTCTAGTACGGATCAGAAGACTTTGGTAGTCAGTGTACTACAACTTCATTACAAAGTGGCATGTGACTATGAAAGCAAGATTTATCCCAACCCTCCTGAATGTCTGAACAGTTAACAAACAGGTGCCAAGAGAGTTTCTGTAGCTCCAAGGAGACTACCACACTCTGCCCCCAGCCAAGCTGCCTCATGCCTTGCATGAAAACTTCAGTCTGCCCCCAATATATTCTGACAACAGACTTGATCAGCCTTAGAGTTAGGTGAAGAGACAGACTCTTCCGTGAGTCAGAGGGATGCTGGATGGGTGAGGGGGCAGAATCTAACCTCCGCTAGGGAAGAAGGTGCATCAGACAGCTCAGCCAGTGCCGGAGTAACGGGGCCTGTGCAAACGTATAACCAGCCGTATATGTCGAATGACACTCATTCATTAAGGAAACAGAATCTCTGTCATCTTTATGCCATGGACAAGTTCTCTAGCATAAATATTGCCCAGATTTATTAAGGAATAACTGAGAAATAATATTGTATATATGAAAAGCATACTACATGATGATTTGGTGTACACTGTGAAAAGAGTATCACAATAAAGTTATTTAATACATCCATCACTTCAAATAGTTAACTTCTGTGCATATGTGTGTGTGTGCTTAAGACATAATCTCAGGAAACTTCAAGTATATAATTCAATGTTGTTAACAACAGTCTCATTATACATTATCTCCTCAGAACTTACTTACACCTATATGGCCGCATTTGACCTAGATGACCTTACTTCTTCCACCTAGACCCTGGCAACCACCATGCTACTCACTGTTTCTATGGAATCAGTGTTTTTCTCTTTATTTTTTGTTTTAAATTCCACATATAAACGATGCTATATAGTATTTTTCTTTCCCAACTAGTTCATTTCTTTTAGCATAATGACCTGCAGGTTTATCTATATTGTCACAAATACCAGGATTTCCTTCTTCTTATAGGCTTAATAATATCCCATTGCCTACATATATATGCATAGAGAGAGACAGAGAGAGAGAGTTACGTTTTCTTTATCCATTCATCTGTCAAACGACATAGGTTGTTCCCATATCTTGACTCTTGTGAATAATGCTGCCATGGACATGGAAATGTAAATTTCTGTTTTCATTTCTTTTGGATATATACCCAGAAATGGGATTGCTGGATCATATGGTAGTTCTATTTTTAATTTTTTGAAGAATTGCTACCACTGTTTTCCATAATGACTTTATCATTCGGAGATTTTAAGAATGGTATTTAAAATGCTAAGTGCTATGGACTAAATGATCATATCCTGACAAATTATGTGTTGAAGCCCTAATCCTCAGTAGATGGTATTTAGAGACTGGATCTTTGGGGGGTGACTAGGTTTAGATGATGGGATTAGTGCACATACCAAACAGAGGAAGAAGGGCTTCCCTGGTGGCTCAGATGGCAAAGAATCCACCTGCAGTGAAGGAGACCCAGCTTCAATCCCTGGGTCAGGAAGATCCCCTGGAGAAGGGAATGGCAGCCCACTCCAGTATTTTTACCAGGAGAATTCAATGAGCAGAGAAGCCTGCCAGGTTATAGTCATGGGGTCACAACTGAGCGACTAACACTTTAAACAGAACAAGGGACCAAAGCCTCTTTCTCTCTTCTACCTGAGGATACATCAAGAAAGCAAGCCCCTGCCACCAGGAAGAGGACACTCAGCAGACAGAAAATCTGCTGGCACTTTGATCTTGAATTTTCCAACCTCCAGAACTGTAATAAATGAACATATGTTGTTTAATCCACCCAGCCTCTTCATTTTGTTATTAATAGCCAAAACGGACTAAAATACTGGGTAACTACTCTAGTTGGTTGTTGATTCTTTTTACTGTTGTTGATTCTTCTCAGGGCCTTTCAGATGCCATCCCTAAGATTCAGAGTAGCATTTACCTGTGTTCACACTCAGATAACACTGTTTATACCAAAATAAATTTAAATTACAGACTATAAAATGTTTGGGTGTTGTTTTTGTATATTCTTTGCCAATAAATAATTGTTAATATATACAAAGCTGATAAGTTGTAATTAGGATAAACATCTATTTTAAAGATGGGAAAACTGAAGCCCAGAAATCTATTTAATAATTCTGGACAATTTCTAAGCCATATAATATATGGTCACTGTGATAAATACAAATGATAACGGAAATACAAATTTCCTTTCTTAGTACCAGGCATTCAAGAAGCATTCAATGAATTATCATTTCAATATTCTAAATGAAATATAAATGAATTAAAGAATTTTTGAGCCCTCATTTTAATACCTGAGAACATTTGCCTCTAGGCAGTAATAGAATTTACTTTTACATAAAAGTTTAGAGATAATTTAAGACCAGTTCCTCGAAGAAAGAAGCTTAAAGAAGTCTTTTTACTTGCCTGAGAGAGCAAAGAAAATCTGTTGCTTAGTCGTTTCAGTCTTGAAGACTGTGCAACCCTATGGACTGTACCCTGCCAGCCTCCTCTGTCCATGGGATTCTCCAGGCAAGAATATTAGAGTGGATTGCCATGCCTTCTTCATAGCTAAAGCCAATCAGGGATCTAATATTGGCTAATAAACAGAACTAGTACATTTTTAATTAAGTCCTCTTATGTTTTATTTAGCATAACNCCTATGGACTGTACCCTGCCAGCCTCCTCTGTCCATGGGATTCTCCAGGCAAGAATATTAGAGTGGATTGCCATGCCTTCTTCATAGCTAAAGCCAATCAGGGATCTAATATTGGCTAATAAACAGAACTAGTACATTTTTAATTAAGTCCTCTTATGTTTTATTTAGCATAACTTCTTGCCTGGGAAATCCCATGGACAGAGGAGCCTGGTAGGCTGCAGTCCATGGGGTCGCTAAGAGTCGGACATGACTAAGTGACTTCACTTTCGCTTTTCACTTTCATGCACTGGAGAAGGAAATGGCAACCCACTCCAGTGTTCTTGCCTGGAGAATCCCAGAGACAGGGGAGCCTAATGGGCTGCTGTCTATGGAGTCGCACAGAGTCAGATATGATTGAAGCAACTTAGCATAGCATATTCAGTGTACCACATCCCAAGATCCATCCCCCATACCTGTGTTTCACAGAAGCCATCCCAAGCATCTTATTACATCAGCTTGTTCATTTTCCCCTGGCTACTTTCATTATCCTCTTTCTGGTGTTATGTCAAAAGATACATGACATCATTCTAGAGGGTTGCCTTGTGGTTCTATTTCTGGCTGTAGTCCACCACTTTCAGTCCTGGCCCAAAGCCAGGTTAGTCATATACTGATTCACCAATTGGCAAGAAACCAAAGTGTTTCTAGCCATGGAAACTACAAGAGAGAAAATGAAATGGAGAAGGCAGTACAGAAACCCAAAGTCAAAGACTCACTTCCAACTCTTGGCCCAAGATTCAATGTAGAAAGAATATGTGCAATGATGCCAGTAGGCACTGGGAATTTTACAGAGTGTTCTGAGAAATTGTTGGCCTTTCCACAATTTCTAGCATGAACAATGCATTAAAAGAATACTAAATCATCAATGATTTTTTTTCTCATTTCTAAAACTCTTTTCAAATGATTTTTCCTTAAACTCTTAGATTTAAAATGGATATTTGAGATTTTAATATAGTCTTCCAAACAACACCTACTTTTGTAACATCTCCCTCAGGGGGCAGTCAGCTTCATTGTTTGACAGATCCAATTATTAGAAAGTCCTTAGTTTCATTCAGAGACATCTGCCTTTCTGTAATTTTCAGGTGCTGGTCAGAAAATCAATCTTAAGGCCACAGCATTTCAAAGTTGGCAAGAATATCAAGACTGTTCTGCTCTCTAGATGTCCACAATCATGGTAAATCTCCGTATCCCATTAGAACTCATATTAGTTAGTTTTTGCTAGGCAACCAATCATCTCCATCATCCTTAACAAAAAAACTTATTGTCTCTCAGCTGAGTAATCCTTCCACTGGCTGGCTCAGATGCAGCTAGGTGGTCTAGAGTGGCCTGATTCACATGTCAAGCAGTTGTCAGGCTGGTGGTTCTAGAGGTGACCTCAGCTGGGACAGTTTGTCTTTGCTCCACATGGTATTTCATCATTTCATCCTTCAGTAGACATTCTGGGTTTCTTCACATGATTATCCCATGGACCAAAGAGCATTACTTTTTCAGCCCCTGATGAACCATGTTTGCTAACATTCTTTGGCCAAAGCAAATTACATGGGTATATGGGTCTTCCCTGGTGGCACAGCAATAAAGAATCTTCCTGCCAGTGCAGGAGATGCAAGTTCGATCACTAGGTTGGGAAGATTCCTTGGAGAAGGAAATAGCAACCCACTCCAGTATTCCTGACTAGGAAATCCATGGACAGAGGCGCCTGGAAGGCTACAGATCACAGGGTTGCAAATGAGTCACGCATGACTTAGCGAACTAAACATCACCAACAACAGGGCTGGATGGTGTCACCCCAACCCTCTTCCTAAGTTCACATCCTTCCCAGAATGTTATAATGTGAACTTATTATAGGGTTATAACAAGGGTTACTGAAGATGTAATTAGTTAAGTTAAAGTGAGGTCATACTGAAGTACATTGGGCCTATAACCAATAGGACTTGCACTTTATAAGAAGAGATACAGAAACACACAGGGAGGATGCTGTGATGACCTCAGGAGATCAAGGACTGCCATTAATATCAGAAGCTAAGAGAAAGGCATGGAATAGATTCTCACATGAAGTCTTCAGAGAGAATATGGTCTCACCAATAACTTGATTTCAGACATTAGCCTCCAAAGCTATGAGATAAAATGTTTCTCTTGTTTTAAGTGACCTAGTTTGTGGTAGATTGTTATGGCAGGCCTAGGAAATCAATCACACAGCCTAGCAGACAGTCAAGGGATGAGAAAAAACATTACCACTTTTTACTTTTACTTCTACTAAGAAGAAACATCACCTTGCAAAGTGATGTACACAGGGATGGGAAGAATCTGCAGACATGTTTTCAACTTACCAGAGAGCTCTCAGAGCTTTATTAGAGGCATGTGACACTTATATTCATCACCCGCCCCCCTACCCCCGAATCATCATTTCCAGGATAATTCCTCCCCATTTCTATAACAAGGTCTCAAAACCCCTTCCATATAGGATGCTCTCTTATATGACAAATCTGTTCACATCCCTCTTGAAATGCAGGGCCCAGGCTTCCCTGGTGTCACAGTGGATAAGAATCCAACTGCCAATGCAGGGGACACAGGTTTGATTCCTAGTCCAGGAAGATTCCACATGCCAAGGAGCAACTGGGCCCATGAGCTGCAACTATTGAACCCACGTGCTACAACTACAGAAGACTGTGCCCCTAGAGCCTTTATGCAACAAGAGAAGCCACCACAATGAGAAGCTCACACACCGCAATGAAACTTAGCGCAGTTAGAGAAATCCTGGGCAAAGCAACAAAGACCCAGAGCAACCAACAATAAAAATAAATAAATAAAATCCTTTAAAAAAAAAAAAAAAAGAACCACAGAGCAGTAGCTGGGGGTGGGGGAGAGGTGGGTGGGTGGAATGAATTGGGAGATTGGGATTGATACACATACACTATTTATACTATGGGTAATATATAACAAATGAGAACATACTATATAGGGCAAGGAACTCTCCTTAAAGCACTGTGGTGACCTGAATGGAAAGGAAGTTCAAAAGGAAGGGGATATAATGCCAACTGATTCCAGTATTCTCGCCTCGAAAATCTCATGGAGAGAGAAGGCAGGCAGGCTACAGCACGTGAGGTTGCAAAAGAGTCAGACACTGCTTAGTGACTACATCACAACAACAGCATTTATACGTACAGCTGATTCACTTTGCTGTACAGTAGAGACGAACACAACACGTTTTTAAGCAACTATACTCCAATAAAAGCTAATTTTTTAAAAAGGGCAGGGCACTGACATTACTATACACTCTGGATGTCTTCTCTTGCGCCACAGTATTGAGTTCTGTGTTAGTCAGGCTGTGTTTGGCTGAAAGTAATAGAAAAATCTGACTCGCCAGGGCTTATTGTTTTGCTTAAGAAGTCTGGAGATGGCTGGTCCCAAGTTAGGTAACTCCACAGCATCAGGGGTTATGTCAAGATCTCTGAAGTTCTCCGACTGACTGCAAAAGGTCTACCTCAGCTCTGAATATCATATCTCCATGTGGCCATGTCCCATGTGAGGCAAGGCATAGAAAAGGAGAAATGAAAGACAAGTTCCCTGACTTGCCTTTGCCATGTCATCAGGAAAGAAACATTGCCAGGAAGCCTCTCAGAAGATTTCCCCGCATTCTCTCAGGACAGAACTGAGTCACACAGCTACTCCTTGCTACCCAGAGGTTGCGAAAGCAAGTTCCTGCTTTGCCAGCTCTACTGAGGGCACTGGTAAGGGAGCAAGCTATTGGGAAGGGCTGTTGGGTATAGCTCCTGGGCAGCCAACCAAGGGTGTTAGAGACACCTCCTCAGAAACACATGACCTTTTGAGGCAGGTTATTATGGATGTGCTCACTTTTACATAAGGGATTTTTAGAGAGGACCAAGAAATTGTCACCGACTCTTTAAATTAGCAACTAATGTGCTTATCATATAAGACAGGGAATAAAATAGAGAATAGGAATTAAGCATGAGGGTGCTGAAGTCAGACTATCTGGGCTGAAACCCCAGCTTTTAATTTACCAGGTGAGTGACCACAGGTAAATGATTTAACTTCTCTATGTCTCAGGTTCTGCATCTTAAAAATAGAAATAGTACCTACTGTTAGGGTTGCAAAGATTAAATGTATTACACTTGTTACAATGTCTGGCACAAAGTAAGTACTCAACAAATATTAGTCATTACCTCTGTGCCCATCACCTCCGTGGGATAAGGTAAGGATCAGGTGCAGAACAAGGAACAATGATGTTAGTGGACATATATTTACATTAATAACCTATAAGAACACATCCGAATCTACTAAAAGTAATTAACTTTAGTAGTAATAAAGAGACTTTTTAGTGAATATTCTCATATATTCTAAGTTTGAGAATATATAGTATTTAGTCAAGAAATATTCCGAGTTCCCATTAAGTATTTAAATCAGTTAGGTCATGATTTCAGGAAGTTATAAGGTAAAACATTTTCCCAAATTGTAGCAAGTTACCTTTGAGTGACTGAGTTAAGGATTTTGTTTATATATTTTTACCTTTCTGGAACTCCACTGTAGAAAGCAGCATGATGCCCCCTTCCCTGCAACTGAAAGATGTCTGGGTCTGAAATGCTAGAATCCATGAATATCTTAGGTTACGTGACCAAGACGAATTAAGGTGGCAGACAGAATTAAGGAGGTGGCTAATAGTTGACACTAAATAGGGAGAGTCTCCTGGATTATCAGCAGACTCAATATCACAAGACCCCTTTAATGGGGTAAAGGGAAGCTGAAGAGTCAGGGTCAGTGCAATGCTGATAGGGACAGAGTAAAGGGATGAAGTACGTGTTTAAATAGGTAGTAGTCAATTAATCCCACTAAGGGGTCATAAGTAAAGAAAAAAGTATGGGAGAGCCCTATAAGTGAATAATTATTTAAGAAAGCAGGCTTGCCTGATGATAAAACCATGCAACAGAAGCATGAAACATGGCCCAAACAAAAAAAAAAACACTGGTAGAATGCAACCTACAAGCTGCCCAGTGAGGTCAGTAAGTTAATGATTCCTAGATCATGCTCCTTCTCATACACTAAAAACAAAAATATAATGGAAAGGTGACATACTGAAACCTGAGAGGATTTCCCATATTTTAGTATATGTTACTGCTTTTTTGCTTATTTCAACTGCACCATGACAGTCCTGGTTTGACCATACTGGGGACAAGAAAACTCCCACACCTGATGTGGAGAAGGAATTGATGATGGAAGTCTGACATGTGCTCCGGAAAGAGGAAAAAGGTGGTCTTCTGTTCCTCCCCCACTTATCCTTTAATTATAAAGCTGTAATTTCATGGGGCAGCATCCTCAGCTCACCTGGCTGTAAACCTCACAAGTTTCCTAGTAAATCACTTCTTATCTATCATTTTTCCTCTCGCTGAGTTCTTTCTGTGCAAAAACATAAAGAACCAGAGCCCTCAGTTTCAATGCCATGTAAGAAAGGCACAACTGGCCATTGCCGGTGGGGAAGGTAGCAGGGGACAATGAACAAAGGAGAACAGGCAGCCTACAAAAGCCAGGAAAAGTAAGAAAATGGATTTTGCCCTCAAGTCACTGTTCAGTCACTCAGTCATGTCCAACTCTTTGAAACCCAATGGACTGCAGTATGCCAGGCTTCCTTGTCCTTCACCATCTCCCAGAGCTTGCTCAAACTCATGTCTACCAAGTCGGTGATGCCATAGAACCTCCCAAAAGAAAATAGTCCTGCCAACACCTACATTTTAGCCCAGTGAGCCCTATGGATCTCAGATCTCTAGAATTTATGGTACTAAGTTTGCATTAAGTCATTAGGTTTACAATTATTTGTTATTGAAGCAATAGAAAACTAGTATATATGTTCCCCATGTTTTAAAAAATGAGAATGAATCATTTCAACAGTCAGAAAAAATTACAATTTAAAGATTTTATATACATATGTATACAAAATGGAAATGGGACCAGAGTATTAAATAACATTTCCTTAATCATGACCTGGATAATCACGATGGTGTGATCACTCATCTAGAGCCAGACAGCCTGGAATGTGAAGTCAANAGTATTATTACTTTTAAATCTTTATAAGTTTGATAAACAGAAAATAATATTCCCTTTTGTTAAATGCATTTTTTAGTTAAGTTAAACATCACTCACTTTCTATTAGTACGTCCTCTTTTATAAATTTTCTAGTCACATCATTTGTCAATTTGTTTTTTAGGATTGATTTACTAGAATTTATAGCAATGGGGCAGAGACATTGAGCAAATGACAAAAGCAAATACTAGTTTATCATGGGGTTAGTTTCAGATCAGATATACTGAGGGAGCATCCTCTCTCACGGCAAGAAATGGCAACCACAGAAATACTGTCAAGACCCTGCTCTCTGCCTGCCTCTAGGGAAGACCTTCCAAAGATCAACACCATACTGGATGTTTATACTCATAAAAAAATCACAAGACATAATCACACGCATAGAAAATCACAAGACATAAATTACTTGCCTGTAACTTTCCTAAAAATTCTTACCTTTAGGAGCAAGTTTGTGGTTCCAAGGAAATCCAGACATACCGTATCTAGAAGACCTCTAATAGGAGGAAATGGAGGTAGGCAGAGCAGGGCCAAGAACACTCTACTGGAATAAGACTTCCCAGTCCCTTCCATGTCCGGGGGGATGATTCCCTTTAAAAAAGAGAAGGGGTCCCTAAGAGCTACCACCGTGTGATGAATAGTGGATCAATGAGTTTCATCAGTTATTTGTACTCAGTAATACAAATCACAAATGGAGTTGCCCTAATGATGCTTTTACAGTGGTTTCATATAATTTTCATGAAGAGTTTGTATAATGACTCTTTACCTTGTTAACAGCTTGGTTTGGCTTAAGAATAATGTAACAAACATTCTAGGTTTGAGGGAGGTTTGGTTTATCTGGGGAGGTTTTGTTGCTTTTTTGGGGGGAATAGCTAAATAAATCAAATAAAATGGGTGGTTTCCTACAAATAAAACTTAACATGCAATTATAGCTTCAGGGAGGTAAGGGGAGGGGTGTGTGCAGAGCATTTTCAGATCAAAATCTCATCCACTTGAGAATTCAAAGAAAAAATAAAGCATGTTATGAAAAAAATAGAGAGGGTCCCTCACTGAGCGAGATGTCTGACTCTTTAAGACCCCATGGACTACATAGGCCATGAACTTCTACAGGCCAGAATACTGGAGTGGGTAATATTTCCCTTCTCAGAGGATCTTCCCAACCCAGGGATCAAACCCAGGTCTTCCTCATTGCAGGCTGATTCTTACTAGCAGAGCCAGGGAAGGCCAAGAATGCTGGAGTGGCTAGCCTATCCCTTCTCCAGGGGATCTTGCCAACCCAGGAATCAAACCAGGGTCTCCTGTATAGCAGGCAGGTTCTTTACCAGATGAGCTACCAGGGAAGTCCCCCTTATTGAGCAAGATACCCTATTGGTAGTTTTGCATGGTATCTACTCCCTGAGACCTCCACTTGACAACTTATAGTGATGCATACTGGGACGTGAGTAGGAAGCAGCAAGGCTGTAGGAGGAAGAGGAGACTTGATCCTTCCTCTCTGTTTCCTATTCCTGTGAACATCACCAAAGTGTTTCTCCACCCTGAGGGCAGTTCTTTCTTGAAGTAGCAGTTGAATCCAGCTGGCATTTTTTCCCAATACTTGAAGAGCCAGTTTTATCAAATCCCACCCCAGCCTGAGACTCTAGCAGCAGCCAGGCAACACCTCTTCCTGCCCTGCTCTGAGCTTAGATACACCAGAACCTGCCGAGCAGCAGCCCCTCTTCAGAGGTCTGAGTTTTGGTTCTCCAGGGTGTGTCCTCTAGGACTCTAGATTTTAGTAATCCCAGCCTCTCCCCACTGTGCCCTCCGCCCTAGCTGCTTCCTGCCATGGCAACCTCCATGACACTTCAGAACACTTGTGGTCTAGAGACAGATGTGAGGCTGGGGAGGAGAGGCCAGACTATTTCCCCCACTGCCTCTCCACCTCAGACAGTGCCTCTGTGGCTCCAGCTCCTCCTGGACAGGGTTTCCGCTTCTCTGGGTGATTCCAGCCCCTGGGCTTTGCTAAGGGCATCTCTTCCCTTAGATGAAGGTAGGCGATGTCTTCCTGCTACTACAAATCCCTGCGTTATCTCACCATCCCCAATTGAGTCTCCCAACCCCTTCAAGACCTGAGTAACCAAATTAAAAGTCCTCTGTTAAAAACACCAGAAGCAGTTTCTGGGTTACTGGTTGGACAGTGGTACAAAGGGAAAGGCTTTCCCTATTATTTCCCACCATGTGGAAGGAGCTCCAGTTATGGGATAATCCTGGCTTCTCTCTACTGCGTACCCATGGAACCACTGACAAAGGACTAAATTGATTTGACTGATGAATGTGGAAGCAGAAATTAGGCTCATAGAGCCCAGTCTTTTCCCTTCCCCTTTTCTCTGAATGTCAGTGCACCCTTAGGCAGAGTGCGCTCTATTCCACTCTCAGCAGTATGATAAAAAGATCGGACCCTAAACAGGATGCTTGCAGATTTCCAGGGCTGCCAATGGCTGGGTAAGTCTGCCTAATTTTAAATTTGTGGATTAGGAAGTCCACTGGCTGACAAATGCAAGCGCATTTCTCTTTATCAGCACTATCAGTAATAAAGGTAATGTTTTGATTATTCCATCTTTATCACTCCTGTTTCATATGCCTCAGTACAGAGCTCAAACAGGGAAGAGAATCTTATTAAGACACCTCAGAAACTCAAGCATAAATAATACTTATATATATTATATTCTAATTAATCATATTCCTAAATCCCTAGGCCAATTTAAAATAATAGCTGCTGCTGCTGCTGCTGAGTCACTTCAGTCGTGTCCGACTCTGTGCGACCTCATAGACAGCAGCCCACCAGGCTCTCCTGTCCCTGGGATTCACCAGGCAAGAACACTGGAGTGGGTTGCCATTTCTTTCTCCAATGCATGAAAGTGAAAAGTGAAAGTGAAATCGCTCAATGATGTCCAACCCTCAGCGACCCCATGGACTGCAGCCCTCCAGGCTCCTCCATCCATGGGAACTTCCAGGCAAGAGTACTGGAGTTATAGTGTACCAGGAATCATTCTACGTATTTTATATATAACTCACTTAATCTCAAACCAATACAATGTGTATTATTAAAATTCCTGTTTTAGAGCTAAAAAAAAAAAAAATGAAACAGAGAGATATTATACAACTTGACCAAAGTCACACAGATAATAAGTGGGTAGAATCTATAATCAAACTCCAAAAGCCGGGCTATAAAATCTGTACACTAAAGCACCATGCTGTGCTGCTTATAGTCTAGATTTTAACAAATGATTCTGCACTTCATCTAATGTGATTTAATTTTAGTCTTTGATGCATTACTTTCAAATATTTCATGTAACCCAAAAAGCAGTCTCAGTTCTTGCTGCATGTCAACTTGATATAGAACCCTGTATTATTTCCCTATCCAAGAAGAATCCATTCCCACCAAAGACATCACTAAGCAACACGAGTGCTTGAGAGCTAAGCTGCTTCAGCTGTGATTCTATGCACTGTAGCCCACCAGGCTCCTCTGTCCATGGGATTCTCCAGGCAAGAATACTGGAGTGCGTTGCCATGCCCTCCTCCAGGGACCTTCAACCCAAGCATCAAACCCTCATCTCTTGTGTTTCCTGCATTGGCGGGTGTGTTCTATACCACTAGTGCCATCCAGGAAGCCCACTGAGCAGTGCAGATTTTACCAAAGATTTCACAAAAGAAATGGAAAAGGCAATTTGCAACTAATATTCCGTGGCAAACTACCATGTTTTCTGCAATGAACACATTCCTAAAGATTTCAGTCATTCTCCTTTGGCAACCTGAAAAATGATGATCCTATAAAAATAAAGGTAAAACCTTTTCTCCTATATCCCATGATTCTAGCACCTACCCACACCACACACAGAACTTTCCACACTTTATTACACTCTGCAGTTTACTCTTGCTTCTTCCTCCAGACTTATTTATTTAACCCCCTACCACAAAGTTCAACAAAGATCTCCCAGTCACAGGGGCCTACCCTTCTCAGAAAAAGGAAGACATGGATAGAAATAGATTCAAACAGTGTTTGTTGTGTCAGAGCTACTCTATACCAGCTTGCAAGAGCCAGCTGCCAAATTTTCAGGAATTCTGCAAGCAGTTCTTAAGTACATTAATTATAAAAAAACTAAATTACATAAACTTACAGTAAACAAGTGGCATCAGAAAAAAGATAGCAAATACTCAAGGCATAGGCAATGGCACCCCACTCCAGTACTCTTCCCTGGAAAATCCCATGGACGGAGGAGCCTGGAAGGCTGCAGTCCACGGGGTCACTGAGGGTCGGACATGACTGAGCGACTTCATTTTCACTTTTCACTTTCATGCATTCGAAAAGGAAATGGCAACCCACTCTAGTGTTTTTGCCTGGAGAAGCCCATGGATGGGGGAGCCTGGTGGGCTGCCATCTATGGGGTCACACAGAGTCGGACACGACTGAAGTGACTTAGCAGCAGCAGCAGAAGCAGCAAATATTTAAAACTGACAGCTTCCTAGTTCTTTTGCTATATTTTGCACTTATCTATGCTCTTAAAGTTATTTACAGTTACTATTTCTGTATCGTGAAAATATTAAATTAAAATGTTCTTTATATCACTTCCCAGCTCTGTATTCCACAATGTCTTATCAGTAGCTTAAAATGAGCCATGGTGGGAGAATTTATGCCATGGAAATAGGCAAAACNAAATATTTAAAACTGACAGCTTCCTAGTTCTTTTGCTATATTTTGCACTTATCTATGCTCTTAAAGTTATTTACAGTTACTATTTCTGTATCGTGAAAATATTAAATTAAAATGTTCTTTATATCACTTCCCAGCTCTGTATTCCACAATGTCTTATCAGTAGCTTAAAATGAGCCATGGTGGGAGAATTTATGCCATGGAAATAGGCAAAACTTAAAAATAAGAATTTGTTTTTGTTTTTGTTTTTTTCCTGGAGAGCCTATTGTTAAACACGTATGAGCATACCAGTAGCAGACAGTGTAGAGATGATAAATTTGTTTAGTTGCCAAGTCACGTCTGACTCTTTTTAGCCCACCAGGCTCTTCCGTCCATGGGATTTCCCAGGCAAGAATACCGGAGTGGGTTACAATGCTCTCCTCCAGGGGATCTTCCCCACCCAGGGATTGAATTTGTGTCTCCTGCATTGCCAGGTGGCTTCATTACCACTGGGCCACCAGGGAAGCCCAATAGATAAATAGATAGATGTATATATGCGCACACACTTCCTTACCTATATACAAAGACATGTAGATAAATCAACACAACTTTCCTTATAAAATACCTCTGTATTTTAACAAAAATTCTTTTAACTTTCAGTTAAACAACTACATACTCTGTGTATTTCCCATTAGATTATAAAACACATGGTTTCATACAGGGCATGAAAACTAAAACTCAAAACAATTCACTGAACCTCCTTGCACATCAACAGACAATAGTAGGGAAAGGGAACTGACAATAGAACCCATGTAGGCTTGGCACAAAAGATTCTTTGAAGACTTGGAGGGAAAGGCTGAGCCAGCACAAGTCCCCAGGAGCAGTTATACATTCTAAATTACAGGTGGTCCGCATAAACATTCTCCAATAGCTGGGGTGCACTTAGAGACCTCTTCTCTAAACAAGAAAAATGATACTTTAAATTGAGATGGAGGGTAACCAATTTCTACATAAGAGAGCAATACCAAGCAAATTTGCCAAACCTGTCAGTTAGAGAACTGGGAATTGATTGTGTGGGGCAATCTTCTCCAGCGCCAATCTAGGTAGACAAAATAGCTTTTTTTAAAATGTCATGATGCTGTATCTCTCTAGGTTTTATTATAATGCTAATAGCATACTTCAATAGTGACTAAATTTATTAAAGTAGTAACTATAGCTTGAGATCCCAAAAAGCTGAGGCAGCACTGTTTCTCATTTTATTCCAGGTAGCCCATATCTTCTATAGGAATATTTACAAATGCAAAATATTTGTATATAAAATTGTTACCAAGTTCAAGCTTGCTCCACTCACCACACGACAGCCCAATGAACCTGAATGATGAAATGTTGAGGCAAGGAATATGACTTTATTTGGGAAGCCGGCTGACCAAGAAGATGGCAGACTATTATCTCAAAATAACCATCTCAAGATGCCAGGTTCTTTTAGGGATCAGAGATCAGGGGAGGTGAGGGAACAAAGTAAAAAGACCATTTAACTCTTGCAAATATCTTCTAGAATGCCAAGCCTCAGGCAGGGAATATGTTAGTTTTTCTTACATTCATTCATAGGTGGGCAGAGTCAGATTATCTCCTTGTGAGCTAAACAAAGGCGCTTTAGTTCAGGCCAAGTGGGCAGGGTTCTCTGAGGCAGGCCATTATGCATGATTATAATAACAAAAACTGGGAAAATAAGGGTTAAAGTAGAAGAAACAGATCCAACATGGAGTCTACATTAACTCCTCCCTGTTACAAAACTTTAAAATGTTAAATGTTTTATGATTACAGCTATACACATTAAAATAAACATGGGGTAGAAACAGTTCAGTTCAAATATTTACATTGTTCAAATCACTGTTGTCATCACCAGGGAGGTAAAAAGATTATTCAACAAGAGCCCCACTTTGCAGATATTTACACTGTGGTTGCGGAAAAGCAACCAAGTGTAACCTGGATAACCTGCCTATCCAGCTTGTAGTACAAATGCGGTCACACTTTTAATAATCCAATTGCCCCATGCCTGAATTACCTAAGCATTTTCTCCAGCAGAAATCTGGGGGCAGAGCTATTTACTTGGTTCAAAGAGGAAACTTTGAAGTACACAAGACAAAATTAGAGAGTTCGATCCGGTTATCAATGAGGTGGTGAGTTGTGAGCTTCAGTTTATAATTTTCATTACTTTTGTCCCCGCATCACTATTGAAGATGGATCCTCACCTTTGGCTGCTAAGTCATCCTTGCTAGGTCAGACCTCTGAAGAGGCTGCAGTTATCCCTTCTGCTTTGGTTTTTAAAGTTTTATCTCCTTTACCTTGCTTTCACAAGCCCATCATGCCAAACTAAGAAGAAAATCTGCTATATATTCTGTCTACAAAGACAAATGGCCACTTTGGTCCCCTTCAAATGTAGAGTTTCACCAGATATACTGCATCTTGAATAATTCAGAAAGAAATCTGGGCTATGATAAATGTGTACACAATTTCAACAGGAACACAGAGTACAGGGCAATTAAGTTTGATTGAACAAAGAGAGTTTTCCAGAGTCAGTGATATTTGCCCTGAGACTTAGAGTGAGGATTATGAAGACAGAGTGAGAAAGGCATGGATAAGTAAAACAGCCCAAGGGAAATAAGCATCTGAAAATAAAAGAGACAGAAACACAAGGTCCATGGGTGACCAGGAATGAGGGAGCTGAAAAGGAAAAGTTAGTTGAAGATCTACCTTTTGTTCAACTTTAAATATCATGTTAATGAGCTTGAAGTCTATTCTCAAGACATGTAAAGCCACCCAAAAGTTAGTTGAAGATCTACCTTTTGTTCAACTTTAAATATCATGTTAATGAGCTTGAAGTCTATTCTCAAGACAATGTAAAGCCACCCAAAGATTAAGAACAGAAGAAATGAGGTACCTGTGTTAGGGGAAACACACCAATCGAACCACTTACCCTGGCAGGCCCCATACGCATTATTTGCATGAGTTATTTTAAAACAGGAGGTCCTGGTAAAGAACACAGGATTACTAAGCCATCACCAACCAGAGTTCAGGGAAAGTCAAAAGGAGGCACCACATGTCTTACCACCTCCCAGAATCCTTCTCACTGGCATTCATCTTAGCTGAGCAATGTGAGCAGCACCCGGAAGGATCCTGAATCAGAATGATTGGCCAAAGAACGAGACTGCGAATCACGCGTGGCAGACCAGTCCTCCTGGGTTCTCTTACTCAGCTGCTCTCTGCCTGGGCACCCTTTCCAATAAAGTGTCTTGCTTTTTCAGCTCATGTATCTCCTCAGACAATTCATTTCCAAGTGTTAGACAAGAACCCATTCTCAGGCCACGGATGGGGTTCCCCCTTCCTGCAACACCTGGATCTGTAATTCTGTGAGATAATCGGTACCCAGGCTGAGGGAAAACAGGCTGGAGGCAAGAACCTGAAGCTGTTTTCAGTTATCCAGCGGTGAGATGGCACAGCCCTGAGAGCAGAGGCAGTGATAAACCAAGGGAAAGAACTGATACCACTGGTACTTTAGGACAGAGTTAGAAAACACTAGGCAATACCTGCACGTGGAGTGAAATAGAGAGGGAAAAGTCAGAAATGACGCTGGGGTTTGTGGCTAGGCAGACTGAATGAGAGCTATGCCATTAACCACACTAGGAAACATTAGAACAGGAGAGTTGTAATGGAGCCATGAGTAATAGCTTTCTTTTGGCCATACTGAGTTTGACGTGCCCACAGGCCATACATGTAGAAAAGCACTTTCTAAATTCACATGGTTGAAAAAAAAAAAAAAAAAGGCAAATGCTTTTGTCTCCAGGCTCAAAATGGGACTAACTGTGTTGTAAGGACATAAAAAACTACAACCTACAAAATTTCTCATCATATACAAATCTTCTGCTACAGAAACATTTCTGGCACCAATAAGAGATAGAATAATAGGTTGAAAATACATATTATTTTTTCTTGGTATATTTACAGAATGAAATAGTATAAATTGATGTACATGAAAATGATTAATAAATAGCAAGAATTCAGTTTGCTATTTGGAGAAAATATATGGATTTAGAGCCTTACCTCATATCATAAAACAAATTAAATTAAAAAGAAATATAAAATGGAAGACAATGAAGGTGAATATGTCTTCAATCTCTAGATCTCAGGATGAGGAATATCTTATATACTTAAAAACAATGAAAAAAGTCACATAATTTATAATTAATAAATTTGGCTACATAAACATTTATATTTCTTTCAATAACAAACATTAGCTAAATTAAAAGATGTAATATATTGAAATTTATAAGCAACAAATTTAACAGAAGAAAAATTATATTATATATAAATATCTAATAAGATTCCTTAAGAAAAAAAAGAAAAGGGAAAAAACTACAGAGATAATAAATATTTACTTCACTTAGAATAAAGAAATTTTCTAAACTTTTAACAACTTCATGAGAAAAGCAAATATTAGTAAGTTAGTAATAAACAGACATTCTCAGATATAGGCAATAAGAGCATTCATTTTAATTTTTTAAAAAGCAAAGTGGCAACATTTACCAAATTTGATAACTTAATGACTTCCCAATTCTGATAACATAATGTAAAGAAATCATTAAAAATTCAGACAATAATTTTCACTATTAAACACAGAAATACTTATCTTTAAATACATTTAAAGATTTACATATTTCAAAATGTATATTCTGATCTTTATAATCAAAAAATACAGCAAGTACTGTAAAAGTCTTGTTACTTGGAATGAAAGCTTTGACAAACCTAAAGAGTGTATTAAAACCAGATATATCACTTTGCTGACAAAGGTCCATATAGTGAAAGCTACGGTTTTTCCAATAGTCTTATATGGATGTGAGAGCTGGACAATAAAGAATAAAGATTTAGATGTAATCATCTTAGATGTAATCAATATAGAAGTATGACTGTAAGAGAAAATTCTATAAAATGAAAAAAAGATCCACATGTAGAATGTGTACAAATTCTTGATTCTTCCAGGAGAGGAAAGGACTGTGCCCCTCGCATCCTCTCCTCCTATTCCTACTGGCTGGAATTTGAGAGCACTGGTGGAAGATAGAAGCCCTACATTAATGATTGTTGTTATTGTTGTTGAGCCCCTCGGTCATGTCCAGCTCTGCAACCCCATGGACTGCAACACACCAGGCTTCCCTGTCCTTCACTATCTCCCAGAGTTTGCACAAACTCATGTCCATTGAGCTGATGATTCCATCCAACCATCTTGTCCTCTGTTGTCCCCTTCTCCTCCTGTCCTCAATCTTTCCCAGCATCAGGGTGTTTTCCAATAAGTCAGCTCTTTGCATTAGGTGGCCAAAGTATTGGAACTTCAGCATTAATCCTTCCAATGAATACTGAGGGTTGATTTCCTTTAGGATTTACTGGTTTGATCTCCAAAGGACTCTCAAGAGTCTTCCTCAGCATCACAATTCAAAGCATCAATTCTTCAGTGTGCAGCCTTCTTTATTGTCCAACTCTCACATCCATACAAGACTCCTGGAAAAACCATAGCTTTGACTATATGGACCTTTGTCAGCAAAGTGATATATCTGTTTTTAACACACTGTCTAGGTTTGTCAAATCTTTCACTCCTAGGAACAAGCATCTTTTAATTTCATGGCTTCAGTCACCAACCGCAGTGATTCTGGAGCCCAAGAAAATAAAATCTGTCACTGTTTCCACTTTTCCTCCTTCTATTTGCCATAAAGTGAAAGGACTGGATGCAATGATCTTAGACTTTCGATGCTGAGTTTTAAGTCAGCTTTTTCACCCTCCTCTTTCACCCTTATGAAGAGGCTCTTTAGTTTCTCTTTGCTTTCTGCCATTAGAGTGATATCATCTGTATATCTGAGGTTGTTAATATTTCTCCCAGCAATCTGATTCCAGATTAAGCTTCACCCAGCCTAGCATTTCACATGATGTACTCTGCACATAAGTAAATAAGTAAGATGACAGTATACAGCCGGGACATAGTCCTTTGCCAATTTTGAACCAATCTGTTGTTTGACAACAGCCAATACACAGATAAAGACTGGATCGTCAAAAGCAGGTCCTCATATCATCCTAGACTCATCTAATGCAGGTGTACCTGGCCTACATTTGCCACATACATTTAGTGTTCTAAGTGACAACACTGTAGAACTATATGCACAGTTATAGAGAAATTAATAACTTTTGCTCACAGATCAAAATTTGGCACCACACCTGTGCAGGTTGGTGTACATATACATCTCAGAGCAGATGGATGAGAAACAGCATATAGATCTGTGCGTCCCCTCATTCTTCTTTACTATTTTAAGATATCACCTCATTCCCTCCATTCAGAAGGGCCAACATCAAAAAATCTAAACATCATAAATGCCAGAGAGGGTGTGGAGAAAAAGGAACCCTCCTGCATTGCTGATGGGAATATAAACTGGTACAAAAACCATGGAGAATAGGATAAGTGAAGTGAAGTAAGTGAAGTTGCTCAGTCATCTGATTCTTTGCGACTCCATGGACTGTAGCACAAGGCTCCTCCATCCATGAGATTCTCCAGGCAGGAATACTGGAGTGGGTTGTCATTTCCTTCTCCAGGGGATTTTCCCAAACCAGGGATCGAACCTGGGTCTCCTGCATTGTAGGCAGACGCTTTACCATCTGAGCCACCAGGGAAGCCAATGGAGATCCCTAAAAACTAAAAGTAGAGCTACTCTATGATCCTGCAATGCCATCCCTGGACACATATATGGAGAAAAACATAATTTAAAAAGATATATGAACCCCAAAGTTCATTGCAGCACCTTTGATATTAGTGAAGACATGGAAGCAATCTAAGAGTCCGTTGACAGATGAATGGATAAAGAAGATGTAATATATATATATATATANCATCTGCAGTGATTTTGGAGCCCCCCAAAATAAAGTCTGACACTGTTTCCACTGTTTCCACATCTATTTCCCATGAAATGATGGGACCAGATGCCATGAACTTCGTTTTCTGAATGTTGAGCTTTAAGTCAATTTTTCCACTCTGCTCTTTCACTTTCATCAGGACTACTCAATCACAGAAAATGAAATAATGGCATGTAAAGTCACCTGAATGGACCTAGAGATTGTCGTACTAAGTGAAGTAAGTCACAAAGAGAGACAAATATCGTGTGATGCCGCTTATATGTGAAATATGAAATATGACACAAAGGAACTTATCTGTGAAACATTCAGAATCAGACTCACAAACATAGAGAACANTGAAATAATGGCATGTAAAGTCACCTGAATGGACCTAGAGATTGTCGTACTAAGTGAAGTAAGTCACAAAGAGAGACAAATATCGTGTGATGCCGCTTATATGTGAAATATGAAATATGACACAAAGGAACTTATCTGTGAAACATTCAGAATCAGACTCACAAACATAGAGAACAGATTTGTAGTTGCTAAGGGGGAAAGCAGGGATAGAAGAGGGAAGGAGTAGATATTTGGAGTTAGCAGATCTGAACTATTATATATAGGATGGGAAAACGAGGTCCTCATGTTTATCAAAAGGAACTTTATTCAATAACCTGTGATAACCATAATAGAAAAGAATCTGGGACAGATTGGAAAAGTAGGATTAACATATATACACTACCATGTTAAGATAGATAACCAGTGGGAAGCTGCTATATAGCACAGGGAACTTAGCTCGGTGCTCTGAGATGATCTAGGGGGTGGGATGGAGGCTAGTGGGAGAGAGGTTCAAGAGAAAAGGGATATATGTATATGTATAGTTGATTCATTTTGTCGTAGAGCAGAAACTAACAATAAAGCAATTATATGCCAATAAAAAATTAAAATAAATTTTAAAAAGAAAAATAATATATCCATATGTATATATATGTATGTATAACAGAACCACTTTGCTGTATAGTAAAAATGAACACAATATTGTAAGTCAATTGGATTTCATTTAAAAAATTGAGTTAAAAAAATCCAGAAAGTTCCAAAATGATAAAAAAAAAAAAAACTGATGACTCATATCACCAGAGGAAATTTAAAGAACCTCTTCTTATAAAAATTAAATATATATGTATATATATATAACATGTTAGTATGTCACATTAACAAGTATATGAAATACTTTGAAAAGACTACTGAACTCACAGAGATGTGAAAACCCACCAGAAACCAAGTCTATGACCCAAATTCAAAGCATATTTCTCTTAAAGGTATGATATAATTACAGGAATTTTTTAAAAAATCAAATATAAGTGATTCTCTCTGGACATCCCTCTTGCCCAAAATACATGAAAGAAGTCCTAAGGAGTAATAACAACTAGAACAGCAAAGGGCTGAACCAAGTCATTTGATACACAAATTATCTAATCTCTTTTCTATTTATTCTATCTAGGTATAAATCCAGTGACCATATAGTTAGCATCATTCATCAAAAATTATGATGTATTTCTGCATTAAAAGATAATAGATTTATCAACCTGAAACATGAATTTAAAGACATTATTAAGGAAATATAATCAAAGTAAATAGTGATAATACATGCATACATACATAATACTTAGTAGATATAAAAATAAGAGAGGAAAATGGGAAAATGATGGAGGAAGGGGTTCTTCCTCCTAGAAGTATGCTAGAAAATAAATATAGAAGTAATAGAATTTTTAAGAAAATCACCATTTTGTGCAGTGTTGGTCATACAGTGGTGAGCATAGCTGCCTTCCAAAAAAATCACCATTTTGCAACCCCCTGTGTGATATCTGATTCAGACAAGGATCCAGATAGACGCTAAACCCACTGAGTGAAAAATTGTTGAAGAGCAGGATAATCACCCTATGATCCCATCCCACATACCACTTTTGATTTATAAGAGGAAGCAGTATCTCTATGCTGCAGAGATCTAGCAGACATCACCTAACCGAATAACCCAACTGCTCATCAAGAATGGCACAAACAGACATCATGTGCTTCCTAGTGTGATGCAACAGGAGTACACAAGTGGGAAGTGGGATATTTTTTAGACAACTAGCCCACACTGTAAAAACGCCAGCGGCATAAAAGCAACAAAAAGAGGCATGGCTCTAGACAAACAAGATGAAAAAGACACGGCAGCAAAATGCATTACATAATTTTGATTGAAGCTTGAACTTTAAAAACATATGGAACCTTTTCTTTAATAATTGGAGAAATTTGAATATAGACTATATATTTTTATTGTATTACGGAACAAATGCTAAACTTATTTGGTGTCTAGCAGTTTTATGGTTGTGTTAGAGAAAGCCTCTGTCCTTGGCTTATATGTTAAATTATTTAAAGGTGAACTGTTAAAACTATCTGCAATTTATGTTGAATAATTCAGGAAAATATATATATGTGAGATACATGTGATTATACACACAGAGAAATAAAAAGCATATGTGGCAAGATGTTAACTGGTAATTCTAAATAGAGATATACTGTTGCTTATTGGACTATTCTCAACTTTCATAGCATTGAAATTCAAAATAAATTGTGGAAGAAAAAGAGCTAAAGGGAAGAGGAGGGGAAGCTGGTTAATATGGAAGCTCTTCAGTATAATTCCATATAGACTGTAGCTCCTCTTGTATCATCTAAATGCTATGTTAGAGGCAAAATAAATAGAGTTTGCTATAATACAATCCATTACATATGTCATGATATATGACATGTCATGATACGATCTATGATATTCATGATATGATAATCACCTCTGAAGAAAATATCCAAATATATTAACCAAAAGATTAAATTCAGTTAACAGTTTAAAATATCTGGAAGTACACATAACTTCAGCCATGCAACAGTCAAGTTTAATCTGTTTTACTATTTACTAGTTATGTAGTCTTGGGTATGATACTTCACATTAATTGACATCTCCTTGATTTATCTTGTGCAAAACAGAGATGATAATACTTAACTCATGTGGTTGCTCTGACAAATAAATGCTGTAATGCTGCAAGTCAGTGGGTCTCAAATTTCAGTTGGATCTCACTCACCCAGAAGGTTTGTCTCTACTCCCAGAGTGTCTAATTAGGTTTCAGATGGAGCCTAAGAATGTGTGTTTCAAGTGAGTTTCCATGTGATTCTGATGCTATTGTCCTACTAGGGACCACACTTTGAGAATTACTGCTACAGATATTCACTTTGGAAAATGTGCACACCCTCTAATAGAGAGAGAAATCTGTCCCTCTACCTCTCAGGGTGACATCTATTACCTTGAGTTGGCTCCTTCACCAACCCACGATCATATGTATTTTATTTTCTCTAGCTGGATATACTCACCAATCCCACCCTGGTCTTCAGCCAGAACACACATAAATGTCTCATTAGCCAAAAACTGAAATAACACATAAGCTGCACTTAGTTCCACTACAGTTTCTTTTTGAGTAACAAGTGTCATATGTAAAAAATTTAGGCTTATTCTGGAATTAGCATGCTATACCAGTGCTTGATGTAGGATGTTCAGAGTGAATTGTGCCCCTGTGGTACCTTCATGAGCATCTAGCATAAATCCCAGAGCCATTCTATCCAGCTGGAGGTCTGCCCTGATTCCTAATTTTTATCTATGTTTCCTGCTACACAAACAGTACAGCTGTGGACTTCAGCCTGATCTTGTTAGATCTTTCTCACCCATGGCCTTCAGCCTGATCTTATTAGATCTTTCTCACCCCTCAACTCCCAGCATGACCTCAAGGATAGACAGAGAAATAAAATTTCTAGTACTAAACTGTACAAACCAGAAAGCTCACCTCCGTAGACCTTATGTGCCCCAGCTTAGACCTCATTTTTGCCACTGTTCAGATCATGTTCAAGCTTATTCTACACTCTGACTTGGGTTTTTGGATCTCAACCCTCGTGGAGGTTTCTCAGTTGTTGTTGTTCAGTCGCTCAGTCATGTCTAACTCTTTGCAACTCCATGGACTGCAGCACACCAGGCTTCCCTGTCCTTCTCCATCTCCTGGAGTTTGCTCAAACTGATGTGCCATCCAATCGTCTCATCCTATGACTCCTCTTTCTCTTCTTACCCTCAGTCTTTCCAGGCATCAGGGTTTTTTCCAATGAGTTGACTCTTCACATTAGGTGGCCAAAATATTGGAGCTTCAGCTTCAGCATCAGTCCTTCCAATGAATATTAAGGGTTGATTTTCTTTAGAATTGTCTTCTCCAACACCACAGTTTGAAAACATCAATTCTTTGGCTCTTAGCCTTCTTTATCGTCCAACTTTCACACCCGTACATGATTACTAGAAAGACCACAGCTTTGACTGTATGTACTTTTGTCAGCAAAGTGATGTCTCAGTTTTTAATATGTGTCTAGGTTTGTTATAGCTTTTATTCCAAGGAGCAAGTCTTTTAATGTCATGGTTGCAGTCACTGTTCACAGTGATTTTGGAGCCCAAGAAAATAAAGTCTGTCACTGTTTTCTTGTTGCTTCTCTACCTATTTGCCATGAAGTGATGGGACTGCATGCCATGATCTTAGTTTTCTGAATGTTGAGTGTTAAGCTAGATTTTTCACTTTCCTCTTTCACCTTCATCAAGAGGCTCTTTAGTTCTTTTTCACTTTCTGCCTTTAGGGTGGTGTCATCTGCATATCTGAGCTTATTGATAATTCTCCCAGAGATTTTGATTCCAGTTTGTGCTTCATCCAGCCCGGCATTTTGCATGATATACTATGCATAGAAGTTAAAAAAGCAGAGTGACAAAACACAGCCTTAATGTACTCCTTTCCCAACTTTGAACCAGCTCATTGTTCCATGTTCAATTCTAACTGTTGCTTCTTGACCTGCATACAGGTTTCTCAGGAGGCAAGGTCAGGTGGTCTGGTAGTCCCATCTCTTTCAGAATTTTCCACAGTTTATCGTGATCCACACGGTCAAAGGCTTTAGCATATTCTATGAAGCAGTAGATGTTTTTCTAGAATTCTCTTGCTCTGTCTGTGATTCAATGAATGTTGGCAAGTTGATCTGTTTATCAGAAGAACAGTATAATAGATTGCAAAGAGCATGGGTTCTAGAGATTCAAATATTTAAGTTAGAATCCTAGCTTTATTACTAGGTAGGAAACTCTTGACCAAATTACCTAAGGTCTTTTGGGCCTCCATTTTCTAATTTATACAATGGAAATAACATAACTTGATTTATAAAATTAAATGAGATAATGCATATGAAAACACTGAATTCAGTATCTGACTATAGTATGCATGAGATAGATTTTTTTTTAAAGTCATAGTGATGATGAAGAAGTGATGACAACTGACAAAGGGAGAACAATAAAGAAAAATATTCCTACTGGTGAAGTTAAATCTGTGGCTATTTTCTGGCCAGCTTCTTTCACACATTTATGCCTCCACCTTAAATCCCACCACGCCTCATAGCTCATAGGACTGAAAAGCTAAATTTAAAAAATCTTTCCAATGGCTGTCCTAAATCCTAAGATCTGGGAATGGACATTATGTTCTTCCCTTGATAGAAAGGACTTAAAGAGTTAAAGGGAACAATTACTCTGCTTCTTAGAATTTCTTAATGGTAGAGATGTTCCCATGGACTCTCTCCTTATGTACGGTTATGAGTCTGGGGGTTGGAAATATTGCCCCTAATAAACTAGACCACACAGTGCTCTTCATTGGAAAAGACCCTGATTCTGGGAAAGATTGAGGGCAGGAGGAGAAGGGGGCAACAGAGGATGAGATGATTGGATGGCATCACCAACTCAATGGACATGAGTTTGAGCAACCACCAGGAGATAGTGAAGGATAGGGAAGTCTGGCATGCTGCAGTCCATGAGGTCACAAAGAGTTGGACATGACTTAGTGACTGAAGAACAACACAGTGCTCTATTCTGCAGTGTTGTGAGATGGGATCCTTAGTGAGAGACACGTACAATAGATGAAAAAAGCAATGGACTGGAAGTTAAAACAGCTGGATTTCAGTTGTAATCTCTCACCAATAACTAGTTGTATGACGTTGGATAGTGTTTCAGAATTCTCTCTTTCCTCATGTGTGAAATACATACATATTCTGTAGGATCTCTTTTACCTTTCAAAAATTATGGCTACTTCTGTCTTAATTTTGGCCCTGGATTACTCTTCCAACCTGGAAGAAGAATCATAGTTGACATATAGGTTTGTCAGTTTCACAGTTTAATTCATGAAAGTCCCGAGAGTCACCCAATAGCTGGCCTCAAGAACTATATCATAATTGCGATGAACCACCTTGAATAAAAACACAGAAGGAACTAACACTGCATTCAAGCCAGATTTATGAAAAGTAGTTCAAGGTCTCATGAAAATACACATTGCATGCACATTTCTGCAGCTCCATTTATGCCCTAAAGAATGAAAGTAAATGCTTTTAACCTTTTAAAAAGCTATCATCAAGTAACAAAACAGGTTTCACAACATGATTTGATTCTTAACATATATACAGTTCAGCACCCCAAGGTAATAGTGATGTATATCACTCAATGATAAAGATTTCATATGTAAATTTTTCTCTTTTCTTTGACTGCCAGCATTTTCTAATCTTCTACCATGTGCATGTATTTCTTTTGTAACAAAAGACAGAATACAACATGATGAATTCCGTTTCTCTTCCGAAATCTTTTACGGTTTCTCTGCCTGCCAAGTAATGCAGATTCAGTTCAGTCAGCTCAGTTCAGTTCAGTCGTTCACTCGTGTCCTACTCTTTGCAACCCCATGAATTGCAGCACGCCAGGCCTCCCTGTCCATCACCCACTCCCGGAGTTCACTCAGACTCACGCCCATTGAGTCCATGATGCCATCCAGCCATCTCATCCTCTGTCATCCCCTTCTCCTCCTGCCCCCAATCCCTCCCAGCATCAGAGTCTTTTCCAATGAGTCAACTCTTCGCATGGGTGGCCAAAGTACTGGAGTTTCAGCTTCAGCATCATTCCTTCCAAAGAAATCCCAGGCTGATCTCCTTCAGAATGGACTTGTTGGATCTCCTTGCAGTCCAAGGGACTCTCAAGAGTCTTCTCCAACACCACAGTTCAAAAGCATCAATTCTTCGGCACTCAGCTTTCTTTATAGTCCAACTCTCACATCCATACATGACCATTGGAAAAACCATAGCCTTGACTAGACGGACCTTTGTTGGCAAAGCAATGTCTCTGCTTTGAATATGCTATGTAGGTTGGTCATAACTTTTCTTCCAAGGAATAAGCATCTTTAAATTTCATGGCTGCATTCACCATCTGCAGTGATTTTTGAGCCTAAAAAGATAAAGTCTGACACTGTTTCCGCTGTTTCCTCATCTATTTCCCATGAAGTGATGGGACCAGATGTCATGATCTTCGTTTTCTGAATGTTGAGCTTTAAGCCAACTTTTTCACTCTCTACTTTCACTTTCATCAAGAGTCTTTTTAGTTCCTCTTCACTCTCTTCCATAAGGGTGGTGTCATCTGCATATCTACGGCGATTACTAGACTTCTAATCATATTATGGGTAAGTGAAGTGAAGTCACTCAGTCGTGTCCGACTCTTTGCGACCCCATGGACTGTAGCCCACCAGGTTCCTCCCTCCATGGGATTATATTATGGCTAAAAAGGAGAAAAAATTCTATCCATGGTTCCCTAGCATGTCTTCCAAGCAGAACATTTGTTTCCATTAAACATTATCCTATCTTTAAGAATTCCCTTATTGAGATGTCTTAGGTTACTCCCTTATTCCTGACTGTCTCTCATAAACAAGCAGAAAATGGTCAGCCTGCCATAAAAAGGGGGCAGCATGGGTTGTAGGTTTCACAGTTCAGATTCACCTGCTTTTCCCAAAACTTAGTCAGTTATGGGAATTTTTGCACTGGGACCCCTTAACAACCTAAAGATGGAAGAAAAGCAGAGTTCCCTAAGTGCATCTGAATCCTACTCTAGGTTGTACCATGACTCTACTGTTTCCAAACTGTGTGACCCTAAGTTCTTTACTCCTTCTCTCATCTCCTCAGTTTTCTCATCTGCAAAATGAGTATATAAGGTTGTCAGGACTGCATGAGATCCTACTCGTAAAACAGCACAGTTCGGTGCATGGAAAATAGTAATTACTTACTGGAACATCTGATGGCTCAATAATTAATTCTAAAATATGATGTAGATCTCTACCAAAATAACTTCAGAAATTTAGCTTTTTTTCATCCAGTACAAAATCTCATCCTGTCATCATCAGCATTCTCCCATTTCTGAGAGAAATAAATATACTTAAGGACTATTTCAGACAATTTTTCTGCCTTGATTTAATTCTATCAAAACTCTACTTAGTTTCTCAACTTTAAAATCTTTTAATGCTCAAGTGGGATTCCTTGGTACCTCAGATGGTAAAGAATCCGCCTCCAATGTGGGAGACCTGACTTCGATCACTGGGTTGAGAAGATCCCCTGGAGAAGGGAATAGCTACCCACTCCAGTATTCTGGCCTGGAGAATTCTATGGACTGTATCAGTTCAGTCAGTTCAGTCGCTCAGTCGTGTCCAACTCTTTGCGACCCCATGAATTGCAGCACGCCAGGCCTCCCTGTCCATCACCCACTCCCGGAGTTCACTCAGACTCACGTCCATCGTGTCAGTGATGCCATCCAGCCATCTCATCCTCTGTCACCCCCTTCTCCTCCTGCCCCCAACCCCTCCCAGCATCAGAGTCTTTTCCAGTGAGTCAACTCTTCGCATGAGGTGGCCAAAGTACTGGAGCTTCAGCTTTAGTATCATTCCTTCCAAAGAAATCCCAGGGCTGATGTCCTTCAGAATGGACTGGTTGGATCTCCTTGCAGTCCAAGGGACTCTCAAGAGTCTTCTCCAACACCACAGTTCAAAAGCATCAATTCTTCAGTGCTCAGCCTTCTTCACAGGACTGTATAGTAATGCTCAAATGAGCAAATCCTATTTCTTAATAAAAAGGTTATTATTTCTCAGGAATAGAATCAATATCTAAACAATATAACTATAAAACAATTTCTTCTGAGCTGGAAGGAAATTTAGAATTAGCAATATCCTAGGACTTCTCTGGTGGTCCAGTAGTTAAAACTCCACACTTCTACTGCAAGCAGTGGGGGTTTGATCCCTGGTCTGGGAACTAAGATCCTGGAGGTCACCTGGCTCTGCCATTGTTAGTATCACCTTATGTACATATTGAAGTATTCATATTTTCATATTCAGTAGTTTTTAAGCTCTTAACACTGAAACAAACACAAACTCTGTTAAATGCTAGATGCAAAACAGATGGTACAAAGTCAGTACATCTACTTAAACTTTTTTTTTTAATTTTTATTTTTTAGTTTGTTTTGCTTTACAATACTGTATTCGTTTTGCTATACATTGACATGAATCAGCCACGAGTGTATATGAGCTCCCAATCCCGACCCCCCTTCCCCTTCCCACCCCACCCCATCTCTCTGGATCATCCTCGTGCATCCCAAGCATCCTGCATCCTGCATTGAACCTAGACCAGTGATTCGTTTAACTTATGATATCATACATGTTACAATGCCACTCTCCCAAATCATCCCACCCTCTCCCTCTCCCACAGAGTCCAAAAGGCTGTTCTATACATCTGTGTCTCTTTTGCTGTCTCGCGTACAGGTTTAACATTACCATCTGTCTAAATTCCATATATATGTGTTAGTATACTGTATTGGTGTTTTTCTTTCTGGCTTACTCCACTCTGTATAATCGGCTCCACTATTTTGGTAGCAACTCAGAAGGAATGGCTACCATGAAATGAGAGCAGAGGGATGTTGAAAGAACCATTCACGTTACCTTTAACTGATATTAATTTGTTGTACTTGCAGAGTACATGCATGCTAAGTCACTTCAGTTGTGTCTGACTCTTTACAACCCTATGCACTGTAGCCCAGCAGGCTCTTCTGTCCATGGGATTCTCCAGGCAAGAATACTTTTGTGGGTTTTCATGCCCTCCTTCAGGGGAATCCTTCCCATCCAGGGATTGAACCCAGGTCTCTTACATCTCCTGGCAGGGAGGTTCTTTACCACTAGCGCCACCTAGGAAGCCCACTGTAGAGTAAATGATTCTAATGGTTAATCTTACTAGCAAGGTACTAGCTCTGCTCTATGAACAGGGAAAGTACTTAGCCCATCTTTAAATGTGGTTTATAATAATACCTACTTCACAGAGACACTGTGATGATTACATGAGAAAATGTATAAACCTTTTATCAGAATCTGAATATGTGTTTATTAATTTTATGCAATTATTATCGTTATTTTTATTATTGAGAAAATACAAGCATTGGAGAAGTTAACGTCTCAAAGTTTTTGTAGAGAAGAATACTCCAGAGAAGATTAAGTTCCCATGAGAATAGCAATTTTTCCTAGTCTATTTTCAAAGTTCATCCCTTGACAAATTGATTCCTCTTGCTATTCCTTTGGGCCAGTTTAGGAGAAAAACTTCAATTCACTGCTTTGCTGGTTTGACCCCATGAGAGTTACATTCACCTGGTGGAACTCACCTGAATTTACCTAATTAGACTCTGCAACTGATGATCAGGATTTTTTCCTTCACTATAAAACCATTTAAACATGTAAGAGTACAAAAGGCAATGTGAGGTGTATATGTGACAGTACTCAAATACCAAGATTAAACAGATGCTAATATTCCGCTCTCTTTACTTCAGCTCTCTCACCTTGTTTACTAAGGAATGAAGTGTTACACCTACATCTCTATCCTCAAGCTGCCATCTTCATGCCCAGAAGTAACCACTATCCTAACGATGGTGTGTATTATATTTATGATGTTTTTCTACTTTATTACGTAGGCAGCATTCATAAATAGTACTATTTTTTAAGTCTACATAAATGAATTATACTTAAGTATAATTTGCAACTTACTGCTTTTTACTCAGCATTGCATTTTTGAAGTTAATCATATTTCCTCTTATAGATCTGGAAGATTTATTTTAAATGTTGTTTAGTAATTGGCTAAACAATGGCTTATACATTTATTCTTTGTTAAGTGGATTATTTCCCTTGTTACAAACCTACTCAGAGACTTTCCCAGTGCACAAATGCCTGAGGTTTTTTAGGGTAAAGATGTATAATGGTAGGACGGAGAGGCAGGTACAAATTCATCTCTACAAGGTATTCACAAATTGCTCTCAAAGTCATCAACCAACTTACACTCCAACCAACATTCAATATGGTTTCATCTTCCCCTACATTCTTATGAGGACTTGGTATTGTTATATATATACATGTTGAATTTTTCTGATGTTTCATTGATATTTTTTCACATGTACCTGAATTATTTGCCAATCCAATCATATGCCAGGAATCTCGTAATGTCATTTTCCAGAAAAAAGTCTTTGTAAAATTAGGAGACAGAGCAAATAGATGCATGAGGCTAAAATCCAATCATTCATAAAGGATATTTTCTTAAAGAAAAAGACAATTTCAAAGAAGGGAATGAGTCAACATAAGAAAATATAAATAGGAACCAAAAGTCATGTTCTTATGAGGCAGCTGGAGGTAAGCCAACAAGATATCCCAAAGTTCAACTCCTGCTCTGAGGTTTAGGGTAAACTGGATTGTATTCATTCCTTAACTAACTACAAAACTGCAATTTCCTTTTTGTATCTTTCAGAAGCAGGGTAGAAATATATGAAGTCCTCATATATTTATATATATTAATTCCTCATTGAAATTAATAAACATTGCCTGTTGAGATCTCGTATGCCCCTCAGTTGGCAAATTAAGATCGGTTCAAAAATTTATACATCAATTGAGGATAAACTAATGAGCTCTGTGTATGAGGTTGTGTTTATTTAAATGCACTGAATCCAACTCTTCCATGTTACAAATGTGCTTGCTACTTGGTCTTCAGAAAAATAAAAACCACTGTGGTCCTACGAATATGAATGATAATACTGTTTTATACAAAGGAGTATTAAACACAATAATAAACTACTACACATTACTACCTACCAATGTTATATTTATTGCCAGATAAAATTACAAAGAATAATTATTGGCTTCATAAATGTAATTTTTAAGGTTTAAAAAATGTGTTTAGTTGTTGCCTCTGTCATTTTTGTTTGCTTTTGTTACTCTATTCTGCTTTATATTTCCCACCATTGAAAAATGATAATACTCAGCTATATAAACTGTCTTTATTATGGTTTCCTCACCGGGATGTATTCTAGTAAACTTACTACAAAAATACATCCAAAGATCTGGAAATAATATCTACACAGATACACAGGAAAATAAAGTTGATGCTTGGTACTGGCCCATTACACCCTAAGGTAGCCATTAAGGTGCTCTGATCTGGATCTCATAAGATGCTCTGTAAAATATTAAAAATAATTTTCTAGAGATTTGCTCATTTCGTATTTGATAAAAATATATTGCATGTCCTTTAATTTTCATAACTTGTTTCTAAGAGAGAGTAGAAAAAGACTGCTTTTATTTAAGAGCCTTTTGAAATTGACAATGCTTGATCACTGGGTGTTCAGTAGAGGCAATGATTCACCTAAATTTATATTTGTAAGTGTAATCATTTACTAAGAAATGATTTTTAACAAGCCAAATATACATATTATTAATAAAGCAATGCAGTGTTTTTATTCATTTTTAAAATAATTTTATAGCTACAGTCCTCTTAAAAATGTTATAGTCTTATAAATGCTATTTATGAAAGTATACAAAATTGTTGTAAATTTGCCTTAAAGGAAAATGTGTAACTAGTAGAAGATAATGTAATCAACAGTATAGGTTATATTCTTGGTTGTATGCAGCTCACATAATAACTAAACAGCATAGTGCACTTCATGGAGCTATGGAGCATACTCTGTGTTTAAAGAACAAAAATAAGTAAATAAAAAATTTTTCCAATTTTATATTTCATTCTTTGCTCAAATGATTTCAAAAAATGAAACCATTCATTGGATTTCTAGACTTCTTATTGTATCCCTGGTACAAAATCCACTTGGTCATGCAATGTCATTTTTAATATACATTTAAGAATCCTATTAATATTTTGTTAAGGATTTCTGCATCTATATTCACAGCAAACATTGTTTATGGTTTTCTTTATTATTTTTTGTACTGTCTGGTTTTGGTATCAGAGTAACATGAGCGTCATAAAATAATCGCCTCTTTCTTCCAGAAGAGATAGTGTAGAACTGGTATTAATTCTTCAAGTGGTTTGTAGGGTTCTCTAGTGAAACAATCTGGACTCGAAGATTTCTTTTGAGGGTTGTTTTTTTTTATTACAAATTCAATTTATTTAATATTCATAGGACAGTTCAAATTAATTATTTCATATTAGGTGAGATGCAGTAGTTTGTGTTTTTTTGAGCAATTGGTTCATTTCATTTAAGCTGTCAAATTTCTGTGTGTCAGGACTTCCCTGGTGATCCAGGAGCTGACTCTATGCGTCCAAGGCAGGGGGCCCAGGTTCTGTCCCTGGTCAGGGAACTAGATCCCATATACCACAACTAAGAGTTTGCATGTCACAACTAAAGATCTTGCATGCCTCAACTAAGACCCAGTATGGCCAAATAAATAAAAATATTAAAATGAAAAATTTCTGCTTGCAGAACTGTTTGCAGTATTCCCTCATCATCATTTTGACATCTGCATTGGTTTTAGAGATAATCCCCTTTTCTTCCTGATATTAGTGATCTATGCTCTTTCCTCTTTTGCCTCAGTCTTTCTAGAAGACAGTCAGTTTTATGGACTCTTTCAAAGATCCAGCCCTTTGTTTCGTTGATTTTCTTATTTTCAATTCATTGACTTCTGCTTTTATCTTTATTATTTTCTTCCTTCTGTTTGGTTTCAGTTTATTTTGCTCTTTTTTCTAGGTTCTTGAGTGAGGGTTTCAGGCTTTTGATCTGAGGCTTTTCTTCTTTTCCAGTGCCTTGAGTGCTGTAAGCTCCGCATTGAGTGCTATAAGCTTCCTTCTAGGTACTTTAGTAATGTCCTACAAATATTAACATGGTACATTTTCATTTTCATTCAGTTCAGTGCATTTTTTCATTTCCTTTTTGTGGAATGCAACTTTTCATTTCCATTTTTTAATTTCATTTTGAGACTTCCTCTATGAATATTTAGAATATGGGTTTATTTATAGTGTGCTGTTTAGTTTGCAAGTATTTTGAATTTTCCTTTTGCAAATTTCTCTCTTCTTTTAAGAAATTTAGTGCCTACTCTAAGGTAGTATAACCTTGTATTAATTACATCTGTAAAGACATTATTTCCAAATAAAGTGAGTAGTATACTCCCAAGGAGTAGGACCTGGATATCTTTGGGGGCCATTATTCAACCTACTCCACAGACACTGTTTTAACTCTGAAACAAAGTTTTAACTCTTTTAAACAAAGTTTTTTTTAACTCTGAAACAAAGAANTTCCATTTTTTAATTTCATTTTGAGACTTCCTCTATGAATATTTAGAATATGGGTTTATTTATAGTGTGCTGTTTAGTTTGCAAGTATTTTGAATTTTCCTTTTGCAAATTTCTCTCTTCTTTTAAGAAATTTAGTGCCTACTCTAAGGTAGTATAACCTTGTATTAATTACATCTGTAAAGACATTATTTCCAAATAAAGTGAGTAGTATACTCCCAAGGAGTAGGACCTGGATATCTTTGGGGGCCATTATTCAACCTACTCCACAGACACTGTTTTAACTCTGAAACAAAGTTTTAACTCTTTTAAACAAAGTTTTTTTTAACTCTGAAACAAAGAATCATACTGTTTCTTGTTTTTAATGAATCACAAACTATGAAAAGATATTTTATTCAAAATAGTATACAGGATTATGATGCATGGAATGAGAGGCAATAAACTGATAACTGACAAAGAATTGATTTTAACTATAAAGTGTTTCTTCAGTAAAGTTGATGATGAATTCCAGATAACACACAATTGTCATTAGGTTTCTTTCATAACAAGATCAAATTTTGTAATGACATATTCCTCTGGGTAATTATTGTTTTAAACATATCTTTCTCACTACAGATTAACCTTGAGGGCAGGGTCTTGCCCTGCACTGTTGAATCCTCAACATTTACTTTCATGTCTAATACAGAAAAGATTCTCAACAAATATGTGTTCAAGAGCATGAAAGCATACAAGATGATGACAGAATTTGCATGATTTCCTCTTATAATATCAAAGATGAAATTCTTAGCTAGGAATGACGATGTTAATGCTTTTATCTTGGCCCTAGTTCACCACTCTGCTCTTATTATCTAACTCTCTACTTTTATGGTAGACATTTCAAATCCATGATGGTCTAGTTTTTTCTGGTATAAATGTTGATATATGTGCAGAGTACCCCACATCTTTCTGTGTTAAAGTCTCCAAAAATTCGGTCCAAAAAACAGGAAAATTTTCTTCATCAATTACAAGATGTCATTTTCTGCATTTTTTACATTTTTCTATTTGATAAATTTTGAAAACACAAAAATATAATTATTGAGATAGCAAATATCCCTATTCTTCCTATTCACAACTGATTCCAGTCTTATAAAAAGAAACCAATCTAGATATAACTGAAGTCTACTTTAACTCTCTACCCCCACTCTCTCTCTCCATATTCATGACTTTCAGCAGGATACTTTCAGTTCTTTCTAAATATATATTCACATTTAGATCTTCCATTCATCTTTATTCTCTCTTAAACAATTTGAGTAGAGAAAAAGTTTAATTTTTAAATGTAGATAATCAATGATCACTATATTGTTTATTCTTCATTCTTTAATGTGTAATGTTACTTTTTTAAAAAATGAAAATTTCCATTTATGTTATTTAGTGCCTCTTGAGTTCTCTATTCTACTCTAGCTTTTTAGCTTACTCTTAGTAAGGTAAATGTTAGTTTATTTCTAGTTAATTTCTAGCACATTAGTTTAATTACTGCAGTTTTTTATAATGAGACTAGATACCCAATGAGGCAATTTCCCCCAGTCTTTTTCTTTGTCCATTATTCTTGGATCTTAATTATTCCATATAAATTTTGGATCAACATCAAATTTCATGGCAAAATATCTAATTGGTATTTTTCCTGGAAATGAATTTATTTATAATTTTATTTATATCATTATGATATGGCATTCCTTGAATCTAAGAATATGGCACCTGTCCATTTTCATGTATTAAATTTTACATATATAAAATAACTTACATAAAATATTTTAAATTTTTATTTCATTAACATTTTATAAAAATGTTTTATAATTTTCTCCATAAAAATCTTTAAAAGACTCTTGATATCTCTCAAGGATTAAGAATTGTTTTTTAAATGTTTTCTAAATAACTATTGGAATAATATTAACTAATGTTATTGCATGCTTCCTAGACCAGACACTGTTCTAAATGACTTTAGCTGTGTTAACTAATTCAATCCTCATACAACTCTAAGATATATATACATATATNGAGGGATTGGGGGCAGAAGGCGAAGGGGACGACCGAGGATGAGGTGGCTGGATGGCATCGCTGACTTGATGGGCGTGAGTCTGAGTGAACTCTGGGAGTGGGTGATGGACAGGGAGGCCTGGCGTGCTGCGAATCATGGGGTTGCAAAGAGTCGGACATGACTGAGCGACTGAACTGAACTGAACTGAGCATTAGGTTGCCAAGAAGTACAACACCTGGTAGAAGGTCTCAAGAAGAACTAAATATTTAGAGTAACCGGGGCTATAAAAGGGGCCAGTAACAGATCCATTTCTTGTCCACATACTCTGACAAAATCAAATGTTATCTTCTTTTTCAGTACTACTGGTTAGATTTCAAGCTCATATTAAAAGTTTTATAAATAAAATTATAAAAGGTGAAGAAATAAACAGATAAATGCTTTAAGAGCTGTGTTGGTCTAGACTACAAAATCATTTTGTAGCTATTTGGCCAAACAATAAATACTGAAGAATAAGAAAATGATTTTTGAAAAGGAGAACCCATTCCTAATGTTCCATAGCTATGTACAAATGGGACAGGGCACATTTTATACTAAACATGCCAATGCAGATCGTTAAGAACATTATACATGCTACCAAGAACTACAAACAAGGAGGAAGATAATCTTTTAATGAGGCAAAAATTAACTATTGTTAATTCTGCCTTGAGCAATAGCTGGACTCAATATGCCCATCTTTTTGGGTGGATATCTCCAAAAACACACATATAGTTTATTACCGTCTGTTTTGTAATTTTGCATAGATTGACCTACATATTCATGATATATTTACCTAGTTCTATTCACTTTAATTTTTTAAAATTTATTTTTAATTGGAGGATAACTGCTCTACAGTATTGTTGGTTTCTGCCATAACAATATGAATCAGCCATAAGTATATTGCCATAAGTATACATTATATCCCACCCATCTCCCATTCAACCTCAACACTCTAGGTTGTCACGGAGTACCCAGTTGAGCTCCCTGTATTATATAGCAACTTCCTTTTAGCAATCTAACTTGTAAATTTTTTCTTTCTAATTATCTTCTAATGAGAAAACTCCAGGGTCCTTTTCTGTGTTCTTCTAAACCGAGTCCTCATTGTTCTTAGGTTGCCAGACTCTTCAGTCATCCTTACAAAACCGCTAAAGCTCATGAGCCCCTGCTGGGAACAAATCTCAGGTGCTGAGAACAAATTTCTCAGCAAGGTTCTGCAAAACTTAATTTAGAATTAATTCAAGCCTTCATCTCAGAAATAAACCATGGCTAGGAAGTCACATCCGGAGAAGGCAATGGCACCCCACTCTAGTACTCTTGCCTGGAAAATCCCATGGGCGGAGGAGCCTGCTAGGCTGCAGTCCATGGAGTCGCTAGGAGTCAGACATGACTGAGCGATTTCACTTTCTCTTTTCACCTTTCATGCATTGGAGAAGGAAATGGCAACCCACTCCAGTGTTCTTGCCTGGAGAATCCCAGGGACGAGGGAGCTTGGTGGGCTGCCGTCTATGGGATTGCACAGAGTCGGACACGAGTGAAGAGACTTAGCAGCAGCAGCAGCAGGAAGTCACATCATCATATTTCTTCTCATTCCTTGCAGCATCTCATTTTTCAGATATTTGTATTAATGTACCTGCCTTAGAATGGAATTACTCTCCAAGAAGCTAAAGCTATTCAAAACACAAAGTGAAAGTAAGTCTGCCCTATGGGCTATTTTGTAGCATGTCTTTAATGATTACTTTTTATACAAAATACCTCCTCTAAGTGTAACTGTCTCTCTTAGATAGGAGTTCATCACCCTGCACTATTCTATAAGATCATATGATAACATCCATTTTCTAATTAAATTAACTTGTCCAGATAAAAACTAGTCTTAGTTCCCTTATGTCAGGTTACCAGAATATTCTATATCTTTCTAAGGATCACCCCTCAGTGGTAGTGGTCTACAAAGAGATCAGTTGTATTTCAGTGACAGTCAGTTGCTACCCCAGCACCTGCACTTCTTCCTAACCGAACTTTGCTTTTATTCGTTGTCTTCCATGGAGCCACTCCTTTTAAGGGAAGACAAAATCCATCTCCCTCCCCAGCATAGTTGTCTCATCTCTTTACAAAGCTTTGGTTTGCTTGTACATGTGACCCAATTCTGCCCAATGAGACATGAGAAATCTGTTGAGACTTTGGAGGAATAGTTTCCATCTCTTAAAAAGAGACTGAAGATCAAGGTTTCCTTTTCCCCTTCCCCTTGACATATCAGCATTTGCAATGTCTGGCACTGCTGTGTCATCAAGCAACAATGAGGAATCTGCATAGCACAGGAAATGGAAAAGTAGAAAGATGGCAAGCATCACGGTTTCTAATGATTTTGTTGAACCACTGCATCAGCTAACCCTGCACAGAGGAGCCTGGCAGTCTATGGTCCATCGGGTCATAAAGAGTCGGACATGACTGAAGCAACTTAGCACGTAGAACAGTCCTACCTGACAGAATTCTGCTAAGAGAATCAGCTAAGGGGTGTATTCAGTTAAAAGTAAAAGAAACCTCAATACAGGGGTTTAAACTAATACATTTTTATTTTTCTCTTTCAACATGAAGTCCAGAGGTAGGTACATAGTGAGGTTGGAAGATGACCAACACATGGTAACACAGAAAAGCCTATGTTTAAAGTATAGAGCAATATAGAAATAAAAATATGTGTTTATAATAGGAAACTGGGAGAGCATATGAATTAGCCAGGCCACAAAGTTTGATCTAGAATGATGACATGAGCTATGTTTAAGGTTGTTTACTTCAATTTACCTTTGAACAGCCAAAAAAGCAATGCAAAACATAAATATGTGATCAAGGGAACAAGTGAGTCACTACAGCTCCCTCCTGTGAAGCAGTTTGTCATAGATGTACACTCAAAGTTAGGTATGCTTTAATAAAGTGAGGAATCCCATTGGAGGAAACCAGAATTATAAGCTTTCTGTCTCTTATACTGTTAAGTTATAGAGGGACAGCTCAGGAATCAAGGACCTATGTATTCTTTTATCATAAGAGGAAAAACAATTTATCAAAGGAAAAAAAAAAAAAACCTTGCTAGACCAAATTTTGTGATGATTCCACAGCTTACACGAGACTTTAGAACTGTATTGATAAAAGATAGGACTAGTATGGAGAAATAAATACAAAGCACTTGGTCCTTGGGATTCCTGTTAAGCAGGCTAAAAAACCCAAGCCAAGTGTGTTAGATTTTACTAAGCTGTATTATAGAATAATCTTTNAAAAAAAAAAAAAACCTTGCTAGACCAAATTTTGTGATGATTCCACAGCTTACACGAGACTTTAGAACTGTATTGATAAAAGATAGGACTAGTATGGAGAAATAAATACAAAGCACTTGGTCCTTGGGATTCCTGTTAAGCAGGCTAAAAAACCCAAGCCAAGTGTGTTAGATTTTACTAAGCTGTATTATAGAATAATCTTCGATGGTGTAAAGCCCTCAGCATCGAAAACGAAAGAAAGTGACACGTGATGGGAAAATCCATTACACATTCAACACTTTTCCTACATTAAAATATAAAGAAGTAACGTGCAAGGAAATAAACCAAGCTCCTAGCAAAGCAGAAGAACCAAATGCCGCAGGGAACTGAGCAGCAAGTGAAAGAAACTTTCAAAGGGCAGCTGCTGTGTAAAATTTACAAATTCAGTACCAAAGACAATGGGTCACAGAGGGTGTTCAAACAGCTGAATGTGCGTTATAGTATTGGAAACCAAAAGAACACACTATTGGCCTCAAGGGGCAACTGATGGTAAAAAGACAATTTTTTAAAATGGCATTAAAAATAGTCTGGAGTTGGGGTAGGACAGCAGTTCTCAGAGTGTGACTGATCTCTGACCAGCAGCATCAATATCACGTAGCAACTTAATACGCCAACTCTCAGCCTCTGAGGTGGAAACCAGCCCTCTAGCCAGTGTCCTAACAAGGTCTCCATGTGAATTCTAACGCACATTCAAGTTTAAGAAACACGGGTACAGGAGCAAGGAGTCCTAGCTACCAGGCAGTGTGCCTGGGTGACTAAAAGCACCAGCTCTGAGTTTGTATCTCAAATTGTTTGCTTCTAGATGCGTGAAATTCAGCAAGTACTTAAACCCTCCAAACCTATTTATAAGTATACCTGTAAAGATTACCAGTAACATTCATGAAACCTCCTCAATAAACAATATTAGCTATTATTTCATCATCATCTTCACAAGACAGTCTGCAGGCATGACTATACTATTTCTCTGTGTGCAAAGGTACTGAGTACTCAATGTTCAATGTAGTCTGTAAAATAAAACAAGGTGAATACCATTTTGTGGCAACAGTTGTATACGAATGGTTGAATTAATAGTAACAACTCTTCTATGACAACATATTTGGCATTGTTTTAAGTGCTTTAGATACATTAACCCATTTAATATTATTTAAGCCTCACAAATCTAAGATAGAGCCTATTATTGCTCCCACTTTACAGATGAGGAAACTGACCCAGAGAGGCTAAGTACAATGTCCAAAGTTACCAAGTTAGAAAGGGGTGAGAGGCAGCATTTAAATACAGACAGTCTGTCTCAGAGTCTTAGAGTGTGTACTTAACCCTACCCTATACCATTCCCCTAAGTTAAAAACAAACTTTGATGTTTAGGGCAGAAGTTTCAGCTGTCTAGGAAAATACATGAAATACCTCATTCTCCAAGGCACTGGAAAAATGAAACTCTCTATTTTCACTTCTGCTACCTGCTCTGAAATTTTCTCTTCCATCTTCATTAAATGCACCAGACTGATTCCATAGATAAGCAGGTGGCCTGGAAAATGGGATGGCTGTTTCCACTAAGATGGCAGGAAGAAATAAGAGGCAGGGAGAGCCAGTGAGAAATGCACATGGTGGGAAAATTCATCCAGTTCCCCAGCTTCTAATGTTCTCAGAGCAAGGGCATTTCAGGATAACAGAACAAACTATTACCCTCCAGCAGCAACAGTATCTCTGCTATGTCTGAGTCAGATGCTCAGAGGGCTGAATGTGCTCAGAGGAAGCAAGAGAACAGAGCTCAAGGGAAACAGGCTGATTGCTCTAAGTTGCTCTGTGCATGCCTTAGCAAGCTGCCTGGATGCCTGCGTATGGAGGGGATGAAGCAGTTTCCTCAGCCTTGCTTGACAGATTTTGTCAGAGCTTTCAAATTTTCTTCGTGTTCTAAACAAGAGAATTCAGACTCCAAAGCTGCAACAAAAGGAAGTAGTTCTTTGGACAGAAAGCTGAAAAACAGATCAATTTTACCCTTAACTCCTTCAGAGTCTGGTTTTTGAATGCCTGCCAAATCCTGTAGGCTTCTTCAAGATAACCAATCCAAAAAATTCACTCAGTTTCAACATTCTCAGTTGCCCACTGTTCTAAAGACATACTGTGCTATGATAAGAAAAAACAGAAACAACAGCAAAACTCCCTATTTACTTCCCAATGCCAGAAAACAAGCTGCAATGAAATTGAGAGAATGTGAGATAAGTTTTTCCCCTTATTTTGAGGGTGAAACATGCATCGGGCCAGGTTTTTGGCAGAATGGAAATTTCAGTATGTGTGCTATACCACCGGTTCCCTCTCGCTGAAAGTGGTAATTAATTAACAANGAACTTTGGCTTCATAAAATATGTATAGAAGAGTCTCCCTCTTTTATATTTTGCAAGAGTTTGAGCAGAATTGGTATCAATTCTTTTTCGAATCTTTGGTAAAATTCACCAGCCTTGCTGTTCCGTACTGAACTTTTGATTGTTTGGAGATTTTTGATTACTGATTCAATCTTTCTTGCTAATGATCAGTTTGTTCAGATTTCTATTTTATTATGATTCAGTCTTAGTAAACGGTATTTATGTTATGAATTTATCCACTTCTTCTAGGTTGTCCAATATGTTTGTATATAAATGTTTACATTTTATTTCTTTCAAACAAAAAGTCAGCTTAATACCTAAGTTACTACATTATCAAATTAATCTATTTTCTACTGTACTCAATTCAATATATGTTCAATTAGTATTGATTAAATTCTTTGCTAAGCCCTAGAATTTAAAACCTACTTCATCAAGACTATTTCTAAAATGAAGCAAACTCTTTTTCTTTTTCCTTATAAATATTTAAAAACACAATTTGAAAAAAAACATAGGTACACTGTTGCCTAAATATAAACTAAATTTACCTGGTGGCTCAGTGGTAAAGAATCCACCTGCCAATGCAGGAGACACATGTTCAATTCTGGGTTGGGATGATCCCCTGCAGGAGGAAATGGCTACCCACTCCAGTATTCTTGCCTTGAAAATCCCATGGACAGAGAAGTCTGGATAGCTACAGTCCCAGGGGGTGGCAAAGAGTTGGGTACGACTAGCAACTGAGCATGAACACATAATTCATTCCGACACCTCTGCTTATTTGCATGGTCCTCCATAATTTTGGTTTCCATTTGCCGTTGCTCAGTAGCTCAATCGTGTCTGACTCTTTGCAACACCAAGGAGTGTAGCACACCAGGCTTCCCTGTCCATCACCAATTCTCAGAGCCTGCTCAAACACATCTCCATTGAGTTGGTGATGCCATCCAACCATCTCATTCTCTGTCACCCCCTTCTCCTCCTGCACTCAACCTTTCCCAGCATTAGGATCTTTTCCAATGAGTTGGCTCTTCGCATCAGGTGGCTAAAGTATTGGAATTTCAGCCTCATCATCAGTCCCTCCAATGAATAGTCAGGGTTGATTTCCTTTAGAGTTGACTAGTTGGATCTCCTTGCACTCCAGGGAACTCTCAAGAGTCTTCTCCAACATCACAGTTCAAAAATATCAGTTCTTTGGCACTCATCTTTCTTTATAGTCCAACACTCACATCCATACGTAACTACTGGAAGAACCATTGCTTTGACTAGATGGACCTTAGTTGGCAAAGTACCATCTCTGATTTTTAATATGTTGTCTAGGTTGGTCATAGCTTTTCTTCCAAGGAGCAAGCGTCTTTTAATTTCATGGATGCATTCACCATCTGCACTGATTTTGGAGCCCAAGAAAAAAAAATATGTCACTGTTTCCATTATTTCCCCATCTATTTGCCAAGAAGTGATGGGACTGGATGCTATCATCTTTGTTTTTTGAATGTTGAGTTTTAAGCCAGCTTTTTTTCTCTCCTCTTTCATCTTCATCAAGAGGCTCCTTAGTTCCTCTTCACTTTCTGCCATTAAAAGGGTGGTGTCATCTGCATATCTGAAGTTATAGATATTTCTCCCTCAGATTCAAATTTATTTCTCAGTATTTCTCAACCTACAGGTTTCCCTTTTCCTCTTTCACTGTTATTTTAGATCAGATCAGGAGTAAGTCAGGATACTCAGGGAGAGAGAGAACAAATTTTTGGTTGCCAAGTGGGTGGAGTGGAGAAGAAAATGGCAACCCACTCCAGTGTTCTTGCTTGGAAAATCCCATGGACGGAGGAGCCTGGTAGGCTGCGGTCCATGGGGTCACTAAGAGTTGGACATGACTGAGCAACGTCACTTTCACTTTTATCTTTCATCCATTGGAGAAGGAAATGGCAACCCACTCCAGTGTTCTTGCCTGGAGAATCCCAGGGACAGGAGAGCCTGGTGGGCTGATGTCTATGGGGTCGCACAGAGTTGGGCACGACTGAAGTGACTTAGCAGTAGTAAGCAGGAGGAGGTTGGGGAAGGATGGAGTGAGAGGCTAGGATTAGCTGATATAAGCCATTATGTATAGAACAGGTAAACCACAAGGTCCTAGCTGTACTATTTAGTACAGGGAACTACAAATCAATAACCTGTGATAAGCCATAATGAAAAAATACTTTTAAAAAGAGATATATATATATACACATATATAACAGAATCCCTTTTCTGTACAATAGAAATTAACACACACACACACACAAGAACAGCTGAGGAGAAGCCAAAAGATCCAGATCTAGTCACAAGATCAAAGCAACAAGCATTGCAAACTTTGAGGGGCTATGCAGGCAACAGTTCGTAGCTGCCTCAATTAGATGACATAAAGCAGCTAAAAGCCTAGGAGGCAAGCTGGAGTTAGAATAGAATGGATTAGAAAGAGGTTCCATTTAACAGGCAAAGGTCAACTTTCAAGAGTTCAGACGAAATGAAAAATAGATAAGAGAACACAGACAGAGAAGAGGGGCTGACATTTCAGGACTGGAACATGCAAGCAGATTTCCCCAAGCAGTCCAAGCCTCTGCTCTCAGCCTTGGCACAGGCTCACTATGCTCTTGCCTCTGATGTGTTCAGCTGCCACAAGACCTGAATCTACAGTTGGTTTACCTTCTTTATGCCTTTTCTTTACAGTGTTTTTCCCCTTGGCTTCTTCCTTTGGGATGAATACCAAAATATAATACTAGGTTAACTATTGATTCTTTCTCCATTTGGTAGATTTCCTTACAGTTTAAAGTTGGCAAGAATCTACAGTGATAAATGATTCCTCTTTCCAGCAAATGTTGTTTCTGAGAATTTTTAGGGTCAGAGGGAAAACAACAACAACATTGTGATTTTCCAATATATCTGCTAAACACTGCAGTGAGTTATGAACCTGAGCACAGGATATATCATCCAAGAAGCCCAAGTACAATTGGCAAATATAATATTTCATATTTAAAAGCTATGGCTTATTTCAATTCATCAGGAAACCATCTTATTTAAGGCTGGCATTCTTTCCAAATTAAAAGTGTTAGAAAAATTATATTATATAATCACAATTATTTCTCTCATTTATAGCTATATTCAATTTTTAGTAAACATTCCTATCTTTCAATACTTTTACTTTATTATTATCATCTTTCCTCCCTTGAAATAACACCTAATATGACATGGCAAGAAAAAGAAATTGAGATTTTCCTAGGAGTGCTTTCATTTCTGATATTGACTTTCTGGTAAATATCAAATAAATAAATTATAATAAAACTTCTTGTCTTCACTGGCTATCCTTTTCATATAAGAAATATGACACCATTTTCAAGATAAAAACCATAACATCCAGGAGAAACAAAAATTTTATGTATATTTTCAGATATATTACAAAGGTACATAGATGGGGAAGCAGTGGAAACAGTGTCAGACTTCATTTTTTGGGCTCCTAAATCACTGCAGATGGTGACTGCAGCCATGAAATTAAAAGACACTTACTGTTTGGAAGGAAAGTTATGACCAAGCTAGATATCATATTCAAAAACAGAGGTATTACTTTGTCAACAAAGGTCCATCTAGTCAAGGCTATGGTTTTTCCAGTGGTCATGTATGGATGTGAGAGTTGGACTATAAAGAAAGCTGAGTGCTGAAGAATTGATGCTTTTGAACTGTGGTGTTGGAGAAGACTCTTGAGAGTCCTTTGGACCGCAAGGAGATCCAACCAGTCCATCCTAAAGGAATTCAGTTTGGGTGTTCATTGGCAGGACTGATGCTGAAGCTGTAACTCCAATACTTTGGCCACCTGATGCAAAGAGTTGGCTCATTGGAAAAGACCCTGATACTGGGAAAGATTGAAGGCAGGAGGAGAAGGGGACGACAGAGGATGAGATGGTTGGATGGTATCACTGACTCAATGGACATGGGTTTGGGTGGACTCCAGGAGTTGGTGATGGACAGGGAGGCCTGGCGTGCTGCAGTTCATGGGATCAGAAAGGGTCGGACAAGACTGAGCAACTGAGCTGAACTGAACATAATTATTTGATCATGATTTTTTTTGGATCCAGAACCTATTGGTTTAGCTGACCATTCAATCTTAAACACCCAGCTCAGTATCTAGAACATAGTGGGCACTCAATTAATTGCACTGAATGCATGAAGAGAAAGTGTGCATATATCTCTAGTGATACATAACAACCATACCAAGGGGCAATAGGAAATTTCTGGAAGTAATGGATATGTTTATTGACTTGAATGTGGTGTTGGCTTCACAGGTGTCCATATGTATGCTCAAACTTGTCAGATTCTACACTTTAAACATATTAAGCTTATTGTGTGTCAATTACACTTCAATAAAGCTGCTTTTTAAAAACGTCAGAATTCATGAAAATGCCACACTAAATGTATTATCAATGAAGTATATTTGACAGTAATATTTTATAAAGGCTAAGTATTATTGGAAATTTGTTAACTTTTGGAAAAGAAACACTACTCCTAAGTTAAACATTAATTTTCACTTCCTGGCTCTTGCAAGATGGAAATTTTTAAGGTAAAAATCAGGCCATTTACTCAACCTCTTATCAGTTTGAAATAAGCTTGCATTCAAGATCTCAATACAAGGCCTGTTTTGTCTTGAATGCTCATTTACTTTTTGAGAAAAAATTCAGTAAATGTTTTTTTCCAAAAAATTATGTGTGAATCAAACACCAATTTAAATGTACCAGAGAATATTCAAAAATGTTTTTCTATTGAGTCTTTTTATATAAAACAAATTTATATTTTAAAATTTATTTCACTTAAACAGGAGTAATGTACATCTTAGTGTTATATGTGTTTTGTTACTCAGTCCAGCAAGAACAAGCTACTCCAATCAGTCTACTGTTTTAAAATTTTGATCACTTGATTTTAACAAAAGTCAATACAGTATTCAGAAGCTTTTTCTGGTATAAAGTACGTCAGAGCAAATATGTTCTAAATCACTTCATGACAAAGTAATATATTCCAGTATATATGCTTATGAAGGGTATGATTTATTACCTATTCAAATAAAGTACTACCTATTCTTTGACTTATTTCCAGTCTCCAATGTTAGGGAACCAGATTATTCACAGAACACACATTTTTAGCACATTCATTCATTCCACAAATATTTATTGATCCTGAGCCACATGACAGACAGGCAGTGTTCTTAAAGGTAGACAAATTGTGATAAATAAGACAATAGAGCAACACCTATTTATCATAAGCAGAGCAACCAACAAACAAGAAAACTTCAGAGATAAGTGCTACGAGGAAAACAGACTAAGGCAATGTGGTGGTGGCTGGCACTGGGGAACATAATACCAGC
>SJYA01000935.1:509042-570883 GCA_006410615.1 Neotragus moschatus | reverse complement strand
CAGCTACGGTGGGGCTGGGGGGGGGGGTGGGAACTGAATAATCTGAGCCCAGATGACCAAATAAGAGGTAGAAGGAGATGAGCCTGAGAGGCAGGCAAGGGCAAGATCAGAAAGGGCCTGAGTTTCATTCCAAGTGCTATTGGAAGCCACTGAAGTCTGAAGAAATGGCATAAACTCATTTGTGTTTCAAAGGAATGAAAATTTTTAATTCATTTGTTTTAAAATAATAACTATGAATGGGTGACAAGTAAAAGCAAGGAAATCAGTAGGAGACTACTATAAGTGCGTGATGATGGTGGCCTGTATAATAAGAGCAGCAGAGATAGAGACGAAACACGGCTTGAAGCAAGACATATTTTTAAAACTGTGCTTAAAGAACATATTAGTGCATTGGAGGGGTATTGGTGCATGTAAGGGATGGTGACAGAAAAACAGCAATCAAGATGGGAAGATTTGAGGAAAAGAGCTTACAAGTCCAATAACATAAATTCCAATTAACACAATATTTTAACCATGCCATAATAATATCATAATAATATCTTAACCATAATAATACCTTCACCATCCAGTGAATCAATATATCAACTATGTACCAAAGGTAACAAGATATTTTCTTACAATAATCAGGTGGTTTGTGACTAGACAGAATTGTGTGATATATCTTAACCTCCATTTTAAAGTAAAGAAATAATTCAGTTCAGTCGCTCAGTCATGTCTGACTCTGCAACCCTATGGACTATAGCATACCAGGGCTCCCTGTCCATACCAACTCCCAGAGGTTACTCAAACTCATGTCCATTGAGTCAGTGATGCCATCCAACCATCTCATCCTCTGCCATCCCCTTCTTTTCCCACCTTCAATCTTTCACAGCATCAGGGTATTTTCCAACGAGTCAGTTCTTCACATCAAGTGGCCAAAGTACTGGCATGTCAGCTTCAACATCAGTCCTTCCAATGAATATTCAGGACTGATTTCGTTTAGGATGGACTGGTCGGATCTCCTTACTGTCCAAGGGACTCTCAAGACTCTTCTCCACTGAGATGGGAAAAAAAAAAGAATAAAAAAAGAAAAAAGAAAAAAAATGTCTTCTCCAAGAATGAAGAGACGGAGCCAAAGCAAAAACAACACCCAGTTGTGGATGTGACTGGTGATAGAAGCAAAGTCTGATGCTGTAAAGAGCAATACTGCACAGAACCTGGAATGTTAGGTCCATGAATCAAGGCAATTTGGAAGTGGTCAAACAGGAGATGGCAAGAGTGATCATCAACATTTTAGGAATCAGCAAACTAAAATGGACTGGAATGGGTGACTTTAACTCATATGACCATTATATCTACTACTGTGGGCAAGAATCCCTTAGAAGAAATGGAGTAGCCATCATAGTCAACAAAAGACTCCAAAATGCAGTACTTGGATGCAATCTCAAAAAAACAACAGAATGATCTCTGTTCATTTCCAAGGCAAACCATTCAATATCATGGTAATCCAAGTCTATGCCCCAACCAGTAACACTGAATAAGCTGAAATTGAACGGTTCTGTGAAGACCTTCAAGATCTTCTAGAACTAACACCCTAAAAAAGAAATAATTATCTAAATGTTAAGTCTAATTTACCCAATTATTTTGTATCTTTGCAAAAGGATTTGGAGTATAACAGCCAGTCCTGTCCAGCATTTATAGTCCATGGTAGTATCGTATTCAACTTTGCATTTCTCCTTCTCAATCTGAAGCAGGGCTCACAGGAACATCTCCAACTGCCTTCAGACCATGAGTTTCCAAAGCACTTTTAGGTATATTATAAAGTAGTAAATTAGTGAGCATGCCTCTGTCACCTAGTTAGTTATGATTTCCTCCCAGGTAGCACAAATTCTTAATTCTCGGTGTTCCTAAGAACATCTTTTTGGCGGGAAAGCTATGACAAACCTAGACAGTGTGTTGAAAAGCAGAGACATCACTCTGCTGACGAAGATCCACACAGTCAAGGCTATGGTCTTCCCAGTAGTGATTTACCGTTGTGAGAGGCAGACTACAAAGAAGGTTGAGCGTCAAAGAATTCGTGCCTTCGAACTGTCGTGCTGGAAAAGACTCCTGAGAGTCCCTTTGGCAGCAAGGAGATCAAACCAGTCAATCTTAAAGGAAATCAACCCTGAATACAAGGACTGGTGCTGAAGCTGAAGATCCGGTTTCATTCCAATTCCAAAGAAAGGCAATGCCAAAGAATGTTCAAACTACTGCACAACTGCTTTCATCTCACACACTAGCCAAGTAATGCTCAAAATTCTCCAAGCTAGGCTTGAACAGTACATGAAGAGAGAACTTCCAAATGTTCAAGCTGGATTTAGAAGAGGCAGAGGAACCAGAGATCAAATTGACAACATCCATTGGATCAAAGAAAAAGCAAGAGAGTTTTAGAAAAACATCTACTTCTGTTTTATTGAGTATGCCAAAGTCTTTGACTGTGTGGATCACAACAAAGTGGAAAATTCTTAAAGAGATGGGAATACACCACCTGACCTGCCTCCTGAACAATCTACATGCAGGTCAAGAAGCCACAGTTAGTACCAGACGTGGAATAACAGACTGGTTCCAAACTGGGAAAGGAGTATGTCAAGGCTTATACTGTCACTTTGTTTATTTAACTGTTATGCAGAGTGTATCATATGAAATACCAGACTGGATGAAGCACAATCTGGAATCAAGATTGCTGGGAGAAATATCAATAACCTCAGATATGCAGATGACACCACTTTTATAGCAAAAAGTGAAGAGGCACTAAGGAGCCTCTTGATGAAGGTGAAAGAGGAGAGTGTAAAGGCTGGCTTAAAACTCAACATTCAAAAACTAAGATCATGGTATCTGGTCCCATCACTTCATGGTAAATAGATGGGGAAACAATGGAAACAGTGACAGATTTTCTTTTATTGGGTTCTAAAATCACTGCAGATGGTGACTTCAACCATGAAATTAAAAGACGCTTGCTCCTTGGAAGAAAAGTTATGACCAACCTAGACACATACTAAAAAGCAGAGACATTACTTTACCACAAAGGTCTGTCTAGTCAAAGCTATGGTTTTTCCAGTAGTTATGTATGGATATGAGTGTTGGATTATAAAGAAAGCTGAGTGCCGAAGAATTGATGCTTTTGAACTGTGGTGTTGGAGAAGACTCTTGAGAGTCCCTTGGACAGCAAGGAGATCAAACCAGTCAATCCTAAAGAAAATCAATTCATTGGAAGGACTGATGCTGAAGCTGAAGCTCCAATATTTTGGCCACCTGATGTGAAGAACTGACTCATTTGAAAAGACCCTGATGCTGTGAAAGATTGAAGGCAGGAGAAGAGGACAACAGAGGATGAGATGGCTGGATGGCATCACCAATGCAATGGACACGAACTTAGGCAAACTCCAGGAGATGGTGAGGGACAGGGAGGCCCGTCATGCTGCAATCCACAGGGTCACAAAGAGATGGACATGACTGAGCGGCTGAATGCACAGACACAAATATGCCGTCAGTACAATATTGAACTTCAATNGAAGAGGACAACAGAGGATGAGATGGCTGGATGGCATCACCAATGCAATGGACACGAACTTAGGCAAACTCCAGGAGATGGTGAGGGACAGGGAGGCCCGTCATGCTGCAATCCACAGGGTCACAAAGAGATGGACATGACTGAGCGGCTGAATGCACAGACACAAATATGCCGTCAGTACAATATTGAACTTCAATCAGGGTTCTGAACCAATAAAAACATGTGTAATGTCTAGTAATCAGAAACGATTTGTTGTTCAGAAATGAGTTAGGTAGGGTAATCTTGCTATTATGGGTAAAGTGATAACATAACTTGGGAAAAGACACATGGTAAGCNAGGCGACTCGGAGCCAGCCGGGAGTGGGGCGGTGTGAGTGTGTGTCTGTGTATGTCGGAGAAGAGATGCCCGTCCCACCCCTTCCTCCAGAAATGTCTGGCTGTTGTGCTTGGTCCCTGGCGAACCCTTCTCCCTGCACTGTCTTCGGCGCCCTCACAGATCCCTTCGCGGCTGCAGAGCCCCGAAATTGATGTCCTCGGTGGGATCCCCACGGCTGTTTTTACGCCGCAGCGTGACTGTTCGGTCTCTGCGCTCTCGCCCTGCCCACCTCCCTCCCCACTATCGCACAAACCTCTAGGTCTCCACTCTGCTTCTCCATTCTAGGGCTGCAGATCCCCAGCCCGCCGCCCCCCTTTGTGCAGCCCCCACATCACGACACCCCGAGAACTGAAATTGCCTTTCCCGGGATGCAGAATCGTTTGATCCGCAGCCCCTCGCCACTCGGAGCGGGAGGAGCCTTGATTGGGGTTGGGCGCTCAGCGGGTGCTGTGCGTGACAGTCTCTGCAGTTCTGCCTCTTGCAGCGGTGGCTCACCCAGCTCCATTCCGAGGTTTTGTTTTTGTTTTTCCGTTTACCTGATACCTGCACTTTGGCCAGCTGAGTTGACTTTTTAGCAAGGTGGAAGCTATTTTCTTTGCTTCACCCAGGGCCAGCTGTTGAATGGCTACACTTGTCAGCAATGAGCAACAGATGCCCGAGGGTAAAGGCAAATACACTTTTGGAGCGCTGAGACTCTTCATCCTCTAAGGAGCCCTCAGCATCCTGCCCAGCATATGACCATCAATTGGTAATTTTTTTTTTTTAATTTTGTTCATGATGAAGCCAAGACTGTACAGATCTTGAGCTTTGTTTTCTTTTTTTCTCTCCCATAACCCATACTTGAATCCTGCAAAGGATGGCTCAGGTTCTCATAACTTGTTTTTGAGAACTTGGCTGTGGTCACTGGTGTCCATCCTTCACCCCCACCCCTTCCACCCTTTAATGTTTGGCAACTGGTAAAATGATTTTAGGAAAAAAGCTATAGAAGTTAGGAGAATTGGATTGCAGGGGTTTGAGACAGGCCATTTTATTATTTTTCCTCCTCTGAGCCTTGCTTTTAAAAATGGGGCCTCTGGGCTCTAATGGGCTTCCAAGGTGGCTCTGACAGTAAAGAATCTGCCTGCAATGCAGGAGACCTGGGTTTAGTCCCTAGGTCAGGAAGATCCCATGGAGAAGGGAATGGCTACCCACTGCAGTGTTCTTGCCCAGAGAACTTCATGGACAGAGGAGCCTGGAGGACTATAGTACATGGGGTCGCAAAGAGCAGACCCCTCATAGCTCTGATTTTCTGATTACAGTGCTTTGGAAATTCTCAGTGGCATGTCTCTGGGGAGAAGGCCACACAAGAGTCAGAAAACCTGTGTCCTGCTTAGGAATTTCATACATACTTCTTGTCATTTGTAATATAATGAAAATTATACAGGGCACCTTTTAGATGTACACTGTCTTTAAATGTACACAGTGAAAAATATGTGCATTCTTTTTTTTATACTTCTGAGTAAAATACATTGTCTCTTATTTTTTCTTCCAGTTTTATTGAGCTATAATTGACATATGGCATTATGACATATAACAATGATTTGACTTACATACATCATGAAAAATTACCATATTAAGTTTAGTCAACATTCATCAACTCATATAGATACAAAATTAAAGAAACAGAAAAAAATTTGTTCCTTATGATGAGAGCTGTTGAGACTCTTCTAACATTTCATATATAAACATATTTATCATGTTGTACATTACATCCCTAGTATTTATTTATCTTATAACTGGACATTTGTATCTTTTGATAACCTTCACCCTCTCCCACACCCCACCTCTGGTAACCACCAATCTCATCTTCTTTCTGAGTTTGTTTGTTTTGACGTATAATTAACCTATAAGACTATGTTAGTTTCTGTTACAGAACATAGTGATTCGATATTTCTAAACATTTCAAAATGATCAGCATAATGTCTAGTTACCCTCTGTCCACATACAAAGTTATTGCATAATTATTGGCTATATTTGCCTCACTGTACATTTCATATACAAGACTCATGTATTTTGCAACTGAAAGTTTGTACCTTTTAATCTTCATCACCTCTTTCTCTACCCTCCCCACACCAGTTCCCACTGGCAACCACCTGTTTGTTCTGTGTACTTATGACACTGTTTCTGTTGTGTTTGTTCACTTGTTTTATAGATTCCACATGTAGGTGAAATTATGCAGCACTTGTCTTTCCCTGACTTATTTCACTCAGCATAATACACTCTAGGTCCACCCATGTTGTCGTGAATGGCAAGATTTCATTCTTTATGACTGAGTAATATTCATATATACACATACACACACATAACACATACACACTCACACATATACACACACACTGCATCATCTTTATTCATTCATCTATTGATTGCACTTAGGTTGCTTCCATATCTTGGCTATTATAAAAATTGCTGCAATGAACACAGTGATACATATATCTTTTCTAATTAGTGTTTTTGTTTTCTTTGGATAAATACCTAGGAGTGAAATTGCTGGATCATGTGGTAGCTCTATTTTTAATTTTTTTGGAGAACCTCTATACTATATTCAGTAGTGGCTGCATAAATTTACATTTCCACCCAACAAGTGCACGAAGGTTCCCTTTTCTCTTCACCCTCACCAACAGCTGTCATTTGTTGTCTTTTGGTAATAATGAATGAGTTTTCTTAATCATCATTTGAGTGAGCCATGAAAGTATGAAAGTATAGTGGTAGTAGTTGGGATTGTGCTTTCAAATAATAGCAGTTGCTGGATTCCATATCGTGTGAAATGGGAAAAGAGAAAGGACCTGAAAATTATGTGAAAATTCTACCATATGAGAGGATTTTATCTGAGAGGCAACAGTATTATTTTTGATAGACATGTATATTTTTCAAAGCATTTTTACAAAGATTGCCCTATAGGACCTTACAGCAGTCCTGAAGGTTGGTGAAGATGGTCCCATCTGATAGTTGATGAAACTGTGTCCCAAGTGATTGAGGTGCTTGGTACACTGTCAGAGGCATAGTGGCAGTCAGTGAATGACCCCTCCCCCATATTGGTTGGTCAGTTTATTATGTGCTCAACATTTTGCCTGGGACTGGTGAGGACATCAATAATGATGCTGTGGGCTGGCGATGTGGCTCATTGCCTGCTCCACCCACACTTTAATTTCCTAAAGAATAGTCTCTTTTGACAGCTCCTGCTGCCTGATGGCATTGTTCTGAACTGCAGCCTCCTCCTTGGCTTCAGTGGGTTGGACCAGGATAGGCTTCTGACAAAGAGCAGACAATCCATAGGTGGCTCAACACTTGTAACTTTGGGTTTTGGCTCTAAAAGCCAAGGCTTTGTGGTGATCATCTCTCCCATGGGAAAAGTTGAGCTTAGAGACTTAGAGTGAAGGTTGAAGCAGAAAGGGCAGAGGAGAATAGGCTGGTGGAGGAGTGAATGGCTGGCTGTCTTAGGTTGTGCAGATGCTGCTGGTATGAGGAAGCAGAAAGTGTGCACGTGAACACAGAAAGATAGGAGAGAGTGGCCTGGGTGGAAGGAATGAGGCAGAGAGACACAGATGCTGATAGAGGGTGGCCCGTCCCTAGCGCACCTCCACCCCTCCCCCCAACTCTAGCGCACGCCCCCCCACTCGAGAGCACCTCCCCCTTCTCTCCTCTAGAGCACCTCCCCCTCCCCCCTACTTTAGAGCACCATCCTCCCCACTCTAGAGCACCTCTCCCTCCCTCGACCCTGACTCTTTGTAGCCTTAGAACAGGCTCTTATTTTTACTTTAAGCGATTTGAATGTGTTTCTATTCCCTGCATCCAAATTGGCCAGATGCATGGCTGCTCTGTGTGCAGGTTATTTACAACCAAATCAAGGAGAAAGAACGTCCATGAAATAAGAAATAGTCTAGGAGGGGATGTTATTATTTGAACAGTGTGCTTGCTATGGGGGATGTTATTAATTGAACAGTGTGCTCGCTGTGGGTAACAGAGCCGTGAAAGATCGGACATAAGAACATGAAGCCTGTGAGGAAACATTCCTTGAGAAATAATTTGAAATGAGTCCTCACACAATGCTTCTCAGACTTTAAGGTGGGCACCAATCACCTGGGGATATTGTTAGATGCAGCTTCTAGATGAGTGGGGCTGCAGATGCATTTCTGACAAGCTCGCGAGTGATGCTGGGTGATGACCTGCAAGTCACAGTGTGCATACCAAGGTTCTAAGATAATGCCGTCTATTTCAGTAGTCAGGAGGGTGCTGAGGTTAGAGAGTAACCAACTGAAAATCTGCTGAACATGACTATGGCTTACTTGAGAGTTCTTAAACTGGCCAGGAACAGAGGGAAACTGAGAAGAAATAGAGCATACATTTGGATAAATAAATACTTCTAGTCTATAGAGTATTTTAAATACCAGGATGAGTCATTTGGAGTTTGAATCAAATATTTTAAAAGGACCTTAGAGTTCTTCTAACCCAGTTCTCATTCAAGCATGAGGTCAAAGTAAAATACCTCCAAAAGGGCCAGTTAGGAGCCAAATCACTGTAGGGAAGTGACATCCCCAAAGTATGTTGGATGGTTTGTAGGAAATGTAAATAGACTCGTGTGTGTGTGTGTGTGTGTGTGTGTGTGTGTGTGTGTTTTCTAAGGTCTAAAAATGACAAAGACCAGGATTAGTATTGGAGTGGAGCAGTGAGACTGGAAAGGGAGGAATTAGAGCTATTTCTCAATAAATCATTATCTTGTTTAACAGATAATCTATTGAACTCCTATAAGTACTATTCTTGAAATTTCAAGTACCATACTTGAAAGAAATCAGTGAACAAACAGAATTTAGAAAAAGCCCTGCCCTGGAGGTGCTAACATTCTAGTGAGGCAAGACACAAAACAAACACAAAAAGTTAGCAAGTTTTAGACTTTATTATGTGATAAGTGCTATGGGACAGATAAAGAGAAGGTAAGATGCATAAGGTTGGTGGATGAATTGCAACTTTAAATGGGTTGGTTAGGCTAGCCTTCCTTGAAAAGTGGATGTGAAGAAGGTGGATTAAGCCTGCTGGGAATCTGGGGGAAGAAGGTTCCAGGCAGAGGCCCCAAGGCAGGAGAGAGTGAGGAGTGTTAGAGGAATGTGGTGGCGGGCAGGTGGGGGAAGAAGGGAAACATAGTAGGAAATGAGATGACTAAGGTAATGTCATAGAACACTGTGATATAGTGAATACACCACAAAAAACATTAAAATAAAAGGAGATTCTCAAGCGATAATTTCAGACTTTAATGTTTACAAGATCCCAGGTATCTCATTAAGACTACTGTTTCTTGAGCTGCTTCATGAAGATCTGTTCAGTAGATCTGCCATGGGACTGCATTCTTCACGACCTGCTGGAATGTTCCACTGTAGGTGAAAAACATTTTAAGGATCTCTGCTTTACAGTCTTCAACCTGATTGATTGGGAAAAGATATTAAAAGATAAGGAAATTGAGAAGGAGTTTCAATATAGTAAGAGAAGACATAAATTCAAATTCTGAAGTAATTGAGGGACATCCAAGTGGACATGTTTTGAGATACTTTGAAATTGAGAGGTTAGATGTGGGGAAAAGCAAATCGGAATCTCTGGTTCAGAGATAATAGTTGAAACCCTTGTAAACAGGTTTGCCAGAAAGCAAGGCTAAATAATGCAAGACTAAGAATCATATATCCCTTCACTTTTACTGCAGCTAAATCAAATAAGCCTCTAAATACAGCATTAAAATGCTAGAAACAGGGACTGAAATAACAGTGGTCCACACAAGACAGAATTTTTCTCGGTGTTGTAAAACTAGCAAGAAGACAGTCCAGGTCACCTGTGCCCACCAAATAAAGTCATAAGGGACATGGGCTACTTACGCCTTTCTGCCTCATCATCCTAAGTGTATAACTTCCTTAAAGTCATAATCTGGTTGCTGGGGTACCAGCCAGTGTATAGGAGTTCCAAGTCAGAAGAAAAACGAAGAAGAGTGTGAGACCAAAGGTTTTTCTTGAAAGTACCACACAAAGACTAATGGTTATTTTGCATTGGCTCACTTCTGCAAGGAAAGCTGGAATTTTCTAGTTGGCATTTAGTGTTTTATTATTAAAAGAAAAACGAAAAATTGTTATTGGATAGGCAGCTGAGAGGCATTGTCACTGTCAGATTGTCAAAGGCTTTTGCTGGATTAAAAGAGGTGTTCTAGAGCTCATGATTTACAAAATAATGACCATTATTCAAAACTAAGGAAATACACACACACACACACAAAAAAAAAACAATACCACCACATACCTATCCAGTAGGGTCACAAAGAGTCAGACTTGACTTAGCAATAACAGTTGAACAACAATAACCACAATCTGATGCTTTGTGTTTTACACTGTTGAATATTATGATGCTAAAATGTAAGGCATTCATTTGATTATGTAAAACATGTACTAAGTGATAAATTTAGAAGTTGTCCTAGGGATTGTTTTCCTAAACTGGCCTGTGTAAATGGCACCTTTAAAAGGTTTGTAATTATAAGAAATACTACATTTTATTTACTTAAAATGTAACAAAAGGAGCATGGAGGTAATCTATATAAAAATTGTTAAAAAGAAAATTTTAGGAGACTATTTCATTTGTCCAGGTAAAAGAAGGCTAAGATCCTTTCTTCCTTTAACAAGCATGTATTAGGCACCTGCTGTGTGCCAGCTAGAAAGGTATAGCGAATGAAGGATTCCCCAAAGAAATCATGAAAATGAGTTATAGATTTATAACTGACATGACATTCTTTCACTGAGCGGGTATGTGAGTATAGTGATGCTTCGTGTGGTCAATATTTGGGAATTCCCAAAACATGTTATTTTGCCTGGTGTAATCCTGGAGCTGTTAAGTGTGGCAAAACTAAATTATTTTAGTCTTTTTAATCTGTAGTACATTATTCTTTTATTTCACTTATATAATTTCAGAAACAATGAGAACTGAATCAGTTCATACCGACCTTACAGGCTTAAGAAAAGTTTGCATAGATAAAGACTGTGCTTTTGAAGTTAGTGAAATATTTGCTGCTATGTTGGATTTCTAATCACATAATTTCATTACATTGTAAATGGTGTGTAGAGGTAACAGATTCATTCTTCACTACTCCCTGGAACCCACATCTTTCAATGTTCTTATCCTCTGGGTAGTAAGCTCCCTAAAGGCAGGGATTTTTTTGTCTGTTTTGTTTACTGATATACTGAGGACATTGCCTCGGGCATAGTAGGATTGACTTAAATGACTGTTATGACCTAAAGAAAGATGAGATGACCTACAGATGCCTTATAATCAGACCTACTTGATACCCTCCTAATTGGAACCTGACCGTTGAGAAGGGAGTGATTTTTGCATTATCTGTTCACTGCTGTATTCTTGCACTTACAGCTTTTGTCAGATGAACAGATAACTCTGAACTTTATTTTTAATGACAGAGCTTAGTTTTGTTCTCTTGATTTTAGAACTAATAGCTGCTCATTGGAAAAAAACTCATAGTGCAGAGATGTTAAGAGGACAGTAAAAATCACCCCAAACTAAGCCATCTAANGTGTTAGTATACTGTATTGGTGTTTTTCTTTCTGGCTTACTTCACTCTGTATAATCGGCTCCAGTTTCATCCACCTCATTAGAACTGATTCAAATGTATTCTTTTTAATGGCTGAGTAATACTCCATTGTGTATATGTACCACAGCTTTCTTATCCATTCTGCTGATAGCTTATGTTTTATGAAGATATTGTGAATGGAATCCTTTCTAAAATCATGTTTTTGTTCTTGACTGTCAGAATATGTAAGGTAGAGCTGTTGATTTTGAAACTAACCATCAGTCTGAATTCTTTCATTTTAAATAAAGTTTTTCAGTTAATTTTCATCTCCGTAGGTTTTAAAATTATACATCATGAGGTATTTTTAAACAAGGTTTTCAATGATAATTAGATTTGATCAGATATATTTTGATTACATTATTTTTTCAGTAAGATTTATTCATTTTTATGTGATGAAGTTTTATGTACTTGGTTTCCAACTTACTGCTTCTAAGGTTTCACATAGCCCTTACACAATAGCCAAGATACTGATCTTTTTTATCCTTTTTATTAGGATTAGAGGTCAGAATTTAGACCAGCTAAGAGTCGGACACGACTGAGCGACTGAACTGACTGAACTGAAGATTTAACTAATGGTTTTGTAAAATCTGCTGCTGCTGCTACTGCTGCTAAGTCGCTTCAGTCATGTCCAACTCTGTGTGACCCCAGAGATGGCAGCCCACCAGGCTCCGCCATCCCTGGGATTCTCCAGGCAAGAACACTGGAGTGGGTTGCCATTTCCTTCTTCAATGCATGAAAGTGAAAAGTGAAAGTGAAGTCGCTCAGTCATGTCTTGACTCTTCACGACCCCATGGACTGCAGCCTTCCAGCCTCCTCCGTCCATGGGATTTGCCAGGCAAGAGTACTAGAGTGGGGTGCCATTGCCTTCTCCATTTGTAAAATCTGCTCCTATCAAATTGAGATTCAGATCTTCAATCAGCACTGACAGAAATAAAGTGATCCACAAGCACTAGACACATATGTACTTGTAAATACTCTAGTAGCTATACTATAAAAAGTAAATAAGTGAAATTAATTTTAATACTATATTTTCTTTAATAGATCCAAAATCTCATTTCACTATGATATAAAAATCAATAATGAAATAGTTTGCATTCTTTTTTGTACTAGTTTCTAATTCTGCTATGCATTTTATATTTACAGTACATCTCAATTTAAACTAGTCCCCTTTCACATGCTCAGTTTCCACGTGTGGCTTGTGGTTGCTGTGCTGGTCAGCACAGCTCCAGATTATATCTCCAGCTTGGACTTAAGGATTTACTAGAGTTTTTCAGAATATAAAATTTTATAACAGAAATGATGGCTCAAAGTACTTATTAAAAGTACATGTGTAGATATACTTCTCTCTTAAGTAGAGATTAAGCCTTACTTCCAAGAGAGGGCCTTCTCAAACGTCCTCATAAAACCTCATAAAATGTATTAGTGCTTAAATAATACTGCTTGTGACAGCCCTCACGGCAATTTAGAGGTTTCATGTAAATTCATCATGGGATCTTTTGAAGCCTGTTGTTTTGGACCCATTAAAAGTAATTCTTTTTAAAAAGATCTGATAAGACCACTGTACAGGACCTTCCTGTTAGTTTTCTTTTAAATGTTAACATGAAATGTGTGAACATAGGATAGTAACTTTGGGTAGTTTGCCTTTATATACATTGTTGCCATCAGTTTTATTAATCTAAGGGGCGAATTTGGCTTACTGGGTTATTTACACATTGAATGAACTGGGCTGTTTTGAATTGAGCCTCATCATTGTTTTGCTTAAGCCCATCTTTGAAGATGACTTGTCTTGATCCATTCAGAGTTGTACTTCAGGAAACTGGGTTAGTCACGTGGCAGCTTAGGTGGAGACTGTTGCTAAAAAGGTCAAAGGCAGTGGAGGCTCTGAACCAGGAAACCACTTTAGTGGGCCAGACCTATTTAGAATACAAGGTTAATCTTCATGAATGAAGCAAGCAAACTGGCTTGCAAGGGTGAATCAGAGAGATGGTTTGCTCTGACACTAGTTTAGAATAATTGAGCTTCTCTAATTAGCGTCGATCTCTGTGGCTAACTCTGGTGTACGCCAACTTGTAGAGGAAATCTCCTTTGAGCATCTGTAGCCCATCTTTTCCCCTTGTCCCTCCCTTACCCTCATGTAGATTTAGCCCTACCCCAGTCCAGAAAACCTTAGCAATAGGAGACATTCAACGAGCTCTAATTTACCACTTTGAGGATGTGGCTTGAACCACCCTGTCACCATTTCCTCGACCCTGACTGCTTGTTGCAGCAACTAGAGCTCCAGTACTCGGGGCCCTGCCTGTCTGAGAGAAGAGACCCTGGACTCTGGGCCTCTGCCCTGGTGAGGAGTTCGGGTGCCAAGCCAGCTGCCAGGGGCTCTGAGTATCATTTGCTTTCACGTTGCCCCTCGGTACGCTTGGCCAGCCCTTCTGGACAATCTTGCCGCCCCACGTTGGAGTGCTTTGGTTCTGAGTGCACCTATAGCCGAGGACCATTTTTCTTGGCACCACGCTGTCATTCTAATGACTAGCTGACCCTTCCCAGTCCCCTTCTAGACTGTCTCATTCTACTTTCATTTTTAAACTCAAGCCCTGTCCTCTCCCTGACCAAAGAAATGAAACCAATCTCTCTCTATAGATTGTACCCAAATCTGATGTGCTGTTTTATACCTTAAGCTTAAGTTGGATTCAGTCCATCTGGTGCCAGAATGGATGTGATAAATGTTCTCAGGTGGACTCACTCAACTTTCATAACTTTTTCCCGCAGTTGTAAGGGTTAAAGAAATGACTTGAGGAAGAGTGACTCTGCTGTTTAATGTAGAGTGTGTCCAGTGTGGTCAGGGCAGTGGGAGGCTTGTGTGATGTCAGCAGCTTTACAGTCAAGTGTACGTCGGTGGTGTTCAATCCTGGCTGCACGTGAATCAGATGGGGATTGGATGCCTGGACTCACCCTAGACCAGTGGAATCAGTCTGGGCCATCGGGCATATGGACTGAGCACTGATATTGTATCTTCCAGATAATTCTGATGTCCAACAGTGCTGAAAAATACTGATGTAGATCTTTGAATTTCCTTGCTTGTGGAGAGAAGAATAGATTATATAAAGTCATATAGATTGCCAGCCAAGAAACCAAGAGCATATGGATATTTTTGTGGGTAAATTTGTCTATTGCCAAGTTACTTAATGGGTCTACTTGCACTTCTCTAAATTTCACCTGTCAGAAATGATAAAGCTTGTATGATGATACTGTTATTTGGTTTTGAAGAATTTCTTTAAAATTCTGAATTAAACAGTCAATTCAGTACGACCAAATGAAGAGTAAACACATCCCGTTTATTTTTAGCTGGTTCTGTATCTACTCTGGGAGCTTGGTGAATATGAGCCTCTCTGCAATGTCACTTCTGGTTTTCGCTAACCTACTTACATTTAGTATGTTGCTGTACTTCGTCTCTTTATTCACCCTGTATTTGTAGCCTACATGTGTGTAGTTATTTGCACCTGGAAGAAATACCTTAACAAATCAGTAAAAGTTTCCAAAACTTCTGTGGCTACTTTCTTTTCAAGGAGTTTATTTTCTTTAGTCTACAATTATTAATTTATCTCACCCCGGTGTTAATAGATCTTTTGCAGGTTCATGTAAAGAAAACAGAAGCTTACCACAAACCTCAATTTACCTGCCTTCCCTGGTTTCTAAAATGAAGCTCATTTTTAAACGCTTAATGTAGCCAATATGATTTCTCTGTGGCCTCCTGGATGGGTGCTGGGGTCTGGCTTCAGGATGAGATGATGATGATTTCAAACTTCTAGGAGTAGAAAACAAACTCCGTAGTCCCTTGTTTTGTTATTTAGTCACTTATTTGTGTCTGATTCCTGTGACCCCATAGACTGTAGCCTGCCAGGCTCCTCTTGTCCATGCGATTTCCCAGGCAAGAATACTGGAGTGAGTTGACATTTCCTTCTGCACGGTATCTTCCCAGCCAGAGACTGAACCTGCATCTCTTGCATTGGGAGTTGGCTTCTTTACCCCTGAGCCACCAATTAAGCCCCTATTGTGCCTTAGGTCAGGGGCTTCCCTGGTGGCTCAGAGGTTAAAGCGTCTGCCTGGAAATGTATTGTGTCCAACCTTTGTGGGATTTTTTTTTTTTAATTCTCTTCTATCCTTATCGTTTCTGCATTTAGGCTTTTCTTTTTTAGGTGATAATGTTACTTGTACTCCACAGATGGAAATCTTTTTTTAAAAAGAAGCCAGAATTTGATTGGAGGAGGAGTATGGAGTTCTGACTCACTGGCTCAGTTTAACCCCAGATGGCAGCTCATTCGTGTATTTTGGATTAAAGTTCAGTGAAAGAATCATTACATGGGTTGGCCTTTTGTTGACTTCTAAGTGAATGTAATTAGCAAAGAAGGAAGAAGGCCCTCTTAATTTCCCCTGGTACTGTGCTGAATTCCTCTTCATCTTATTAAGTGACTTTCGGGTGAGTGAACTGCTCTCCTATGTTTTAATTTTAACTAAGTCTGAAAACCAAGGTCTTCAGTTTGAATTGATAGTTTGATAGTTTTCCTTATGTCAGACATTTTCCCATATATTCAGCTGGAATTATCTTTTTAAAATAATTCTGTTGACTCAAACTAATAGAATCATCATCTTTACTGTTTATACCTCATGTGTCTTTAGCCCTTTTGGTACTCTACTATTTGACATAGTAGCCACTTAAAAAGTAGAGTGCATCTGTTATGTGACACAAACGAAACTGGAGACTAACTCAGTGCTGCCCCACTTCCCTAAGTATCTTAAGGTACTGCTCGGTAAATAATTGACTGGACAGAAAAGGAAATAAGGCACTCAGGGCTCCCAAAGGACCTGGAGTGATATCTGACTTTCGGGGAGCTTGACAGGCTCTTGGCATTGGACAAGTCATATAACCCCTTTAAGACTCCTGTTTCGCTTTCCCCAAATACAATAAAACCTACCCATAAATCCTCTGTCTCCTAGCTAGAGAGTAGAACAAACCTGACTGCACATTGGAATCTTCTGAGGCACTTCAAAATAGCTGATCCTTGGATTTTGCCCCAAGAGATTCTGATTTCATCTTGGCAGTAGAAGTTGATCAAAGAAGGGTGATTGTGGCTTGAACTGCTAGGTATCTGTGGTCAGATGTGGTCAGATTTATAGTATAGTTTAAAGGTAGATCTAACAGATTATTGGTGGGTAGGAAGTAGAGTGTTAAGGATGTTGCAGGCTTGGGGCCCTAAACCCAAAATGATGGCACCATTTATTAAAATAGAAAACACTGGGATAAAGGACTGAAAACCTCCCTGCATCTTAGAAAAGAGTTAGAAGATCCACACGTGCCAAAATAAGTATGTTTCAATACTTTTTTTTTTTCTTTTTGGAAAGAGGATTGCTTTTATCCTAAATTCAGTCTCCTTCCTCTATCTTCCTTTCTTTTGGTTTTCTTTAGAAATTCAGTAAACATAACTATTAGTATCTCGTGTTGTGTGCTATGCTTAGTCACTCAGTTGTGTCCGACTCTGTGACCCCATGGACAGTAGCCCTCCAGGCTCCTCTGTCCATGGAATTCTCCAGGCGAGAATACCAGAGTGGGTTGCCATGTCCTCCTCCAGGGGATCTTCCCAACCCAGGGATTGAACCCAGTTCTCCCACACTGCAGGCAGATTCTTTACCAGCTGAGCCACCAGGGAAGCCCATGAATACTGGAGTGGGTAGCCTATCCCTTCTCCAGGCGATCTTCCCGATTCAGGAATCAAACCAGGGTCTCCAGCATTGCAGATGGATTCTTTACCAGCTGAGCTATCGGGGCCTATTCCTTGCTTCTATGCATTTTCAACATCTGGGAGCAGTATGGATTCATCTCTTTGGAACTGATCACTCTATTGTTTTTTTTGGACACCTAGGAACTCTATGGATTCATCTCTGTAACTGATCATTCTGTTGCAGAGACTTTTCACTCCATAATCANATCGGGGCCTATTCCTTGCTTCTATGCATTTTCAACATCTGGGAGCAGTATGGATTCATCTCTTTGGAACTGATCACTCTATTGTTTTTTTTGGACACCTAGGAACTCTATGGATTCATCTCTGTAACTGATCATTCTGTTGCAGAGACTTTTCACTCCATAATCAGAGTTGATGAGAATAGTCTTTATGTCATCATTGTGTTCTTTTGGCTCTCGAGGGATTCCACACTGCAGGAACATCTTTCAGAGTGCAAAATTAAAACACTTGTAAAGTAGATGCTAAGCAAATGTTACTTGGATCCGCATCTGGTGAGTGATAGGGATAAGATCAAGCTGTTCAGATTTTGGAAGCTGAGCTTTTAACATGCTGGCATGGTTTTGAAATCTCATGGAGTTTTCTTATTATCATGTCCAGGCTCATTGCACTTTGCTCAGCAATGGCTGCAGGTACTCCAGCAGATCTAAGGGGCTGATTTCTTTTTTTTAAAGACATGGGGGAAATTTACTTTTTATGTTTACTAATTTGTTCATTATTTTGACTGCTGGCTCTTTGTTGTAGCACATACGCTTTCTCTTGCTGAGGAGTGCTGGCTCTAGAGCACAAGGGCTCAGCAGGTATGGCGTATGGGCTTAATTGCCCCACAGCACATGGGATCTTAGTTCCCCGACTAGGGATCAAACCTGTATCCCCTGCATTGGAAGGTGGATTCTCAACCCCTGAGCCACCAGGGAAGTCCTAAGGGGCTGATTTCATATTTATAATTAGTGGTGGTAGCATGTGGAGGCACAGGAATTGCATTATGAGGCTCTTTCTGCACTGGGTGGTTTTTATTTATGGTGTCAGGAGGTTCTTGAAGCATCCTGAAGCAATCTGGCCTCTCATCGTTCCTGTTCTGCCTGTGAATTCGGTAGGGCTGATGGCAGCTGTACATATATGTAGGTATCCTTTAATGTCAACCAGCACTGAGCTTGGTCTTTGAAGTCTTTGCAGCCCACCTGCTGGCATTCACACACTGTGGTATAATCTGCTTAGTGGAGGTTTCTCTCTCCTGTTTGAGCCACATCCTGGCAAACCGAAGGCAACTGTGCCTTCCGTGCTTTTGTGCCGCTGACTCTGGTTTCTCTGAGCCTGTCTTGCCTAACCAGTCTTGATGGGTTCTTCAACACCACCCCCACGGCGCTCACAGCAGCCGAGCCACGCCCCAGTCACTTGTGGCTCCACTTCAGTGTCAGACAGACCCCATGCTCTCAGGGTCATGCTGGAGCTCCCTGGTGCCCCCTTAGGGATGCCCTATTTTTCTAGCTGGGTTCATGGACTTGTTGGATATTTCACATGCCAGGTTGTGACACAGTTTGTCATCAGTAAGCAGAGGAAAGGTTCACGTCTTTGCTAATGCTGGGTAGTATCCAGTTCTATAGAGTAAAAAGCTGCTCTTGCGTGTGGTGATTCATGCTGCTGGGTGTGCTGTGCTGACTGCTCCCAAACCACAAATTAGCAGGGAGGCTCTAGTTTCTTCACTGGGTGTTTTTGACACTTGAGACAATGTTTTAAAAAATAAAGGTGAATTATATTTTTCTCTCTTGCAAAAGCACAATGGAGACAAGCAGGTGCCCATCAAATTCCACTGACTTATTCTGAGAACAGTGCAGCAGCAAAATGATGTACACGAGTGTTTGTGTTTCTTTTGATAAAATGAGAACTAGCCTTGAAATCAGAAGACTATTAGCCTATCCACCTGTTTTTCTATTGTAAAATGCATCAGTAGCTCTAAAAATAAAACTTGTAATAATTCAGATAACTTTATGATTGCTTATTATTCCTTTTTCCAGTATGTTTCAAAAACTGGCTTATTCAGAACTTTAATTCAGTTCTGTCTTCCTATCATTGTGTTGTAGTGAAATTAATAGGGTTACCTTTCTGCAAGCATTTTTATCAACTAATTCAATAATTTTTTTCCATGTACAAAATGGTTAAAACTTGCTTGTGCATTGGCACTATCTTAATGGTTCTCTGATGACTTCATAACTGTCTTTAAAAAAAAAAAAAGAAAACTTTTTAAAAAGATGACATCATAGAATTCTGGGATTGGAGGGAGCTGTGTGCACTGTCCCTGAGATAGCCTGCTGGCATTTGGTTATCCAGCTCGAGCTTGAAAACCCCTCAGTGACAGGAGTCACATCCCCTTGTCAAACAGCTCTTTCCACTCTCAGACAGTTCTAATTCTTAGCAAGTTCTTTCTTGCTAAGAAAGCAATAAAAGCGATTAAACCATTTGTCTCCTACATGTCTTGCTGGGCCAAATATGCTCCATATTATATTTACACAGTTGATTCTTCTAGGCATTAGTGTAGTATCTTCAGTTTATTCAATCTCCCAAAATCTTCCTGAATTGATTCTTTCATGTCATTTTCATATTTACTAATCGTACCGGTATGTTATCCAGTATGAGACAGTGTGTTATCCTGTCTCAGTGGAACCCAGGCAGTCTGGCTCCAGATCTCTCAGGAAGTTCTGCATCTACTTTAGCTACCAGGGATCCCCTTGGATCATATAAGAGCCCCATGGGACTCAGGCTTTGGAGTGTCTTATTCTATCCAGAGTTGCCCTTGTTTTTTCTCTATACATCTACTACATTGTCTTCATATCTTTGCCGTCCATGTGGCTTCATGGGGGCGGGGGTGCAGGGAGGACCATCACCCCCTGCAGCCTGACTCCCTGACTCTCCATGCCCAGCCTGGTCCCTGCCCAGTGCCAAATCTGTCTGCTAGTATCTCCGGACCACAGGTCCACTTTTCCCAGAAAGAAGTCCAGCTGGCCCTGCCGGTCAGGTGCCCCTGTTGACCCTGATACCCAGGGCCAGAGAACTAAGCCAGGAGAGGGGAGTAGGGGCAGGAGCCAAGGGTGACCCAGGGAAGGCTCCATCAGAAGTGCTTGAAAGAAGTGGGGAACCAGAGGAAAGCTCCAGTAGAAGCTCCTTTATGAATGTTTGTCAACCAGTAGTGAATCTACATCATGACCTAATCTTGGGATCCAGTGTCTCAGTTTGTTAAGGACAGGGCGTGTCTAGTCTTGTTGAAGTACAGAATGCTAAAGATTTGGCCAATAACGTTACTATTCAGGTTTAGGAAGTGTAAAGGACATTTTTTTCCTGGAGGAGGGTCCCGCAACCCACTCCAGTATTCTTGCCTGGAGAATCCTATGGAGAGAGGAACGTGGTGGGCTACAGCGCATAAGGGTCTCGAAGAGTTGGACACGACTTAAGTGACTTAGCAACATGCACAAAGGACCTTTTTTATAGGGAAAAAAAATTCCCTTCAATCTCTGATTATGCATTTTGGGTATGAGAAACACCGGTTTAAAAACAGTGACCCCCTACTCAATGTTAGCTGAATTCTCAGTGCAAAAGGAAAGTATTCCTTTTAACTTTCAAATTAACTATTTTTAGAAATTACCATAAATCCTTCAGAAGCTGTAGATCCCATTATTAAAATCTGGGAGGTAGCTTAAATAACACTTCAAGACAGTTCCTTGCATGCAATAAATGTTTACTAAATTTTCTATTTTTCCCAGAATTTTATAGTCTTTCCTCCATCCTGATACCCATGAATATATCTTCCTATTGGGACCTATCATTACCATACATGGTTAAGTGATATTTCTCTTTAAGTGTATTTTTGGGAACTGATCTAAAAATAAACAAGCATGACTGTAGACTACACTTTTCATGAACAGTAGTTTATAATGTACAGAATCCATCTACTTTCCTTTTTAAAATACCTTGCCGTTTCCCATAGTTCTTCTGTGATTAGTAACACTTTATTCTGTAAGTTCTCACAGTTTTATAGATTTAAAAATATTAAAAAAATAAATAAATAAAATAAAAATATTGTATATGTGTATACACACACACACGCTACAAAATATGAATCTATCAGTATTTAGAGCAGCTAGGTAGGTACTGCCTTGTCTTCTTTTTTGTTTTTAAANAACTATTCTGTAAGTTCTCACAGTTTTATAGATTTAAAAATATTAAAAAAAAATAAAAATAAAAAGTAAAAATATTGTATATGTGTATACACACACACACGCTACAAAATATGAATCTATCAGTATTTAGAGCAGCTAGGTAGGTACTGCCTTGTCTTCTTTTTTGTTTTTAAAATAATTCCCTACCATCTCTCTTGCATTAGTTCCTCCAACTACTATTCATTCCAACCTTCCTAGTTTTAGAATAGTTATCCTTGATGAGAAATGAAGTGAAGGAGGAGAAGTCGGAATTGAGGAGTTCTGCTTCTTATGATCTGTTAACATCATACCATCCATTNGCTAGGTAGGTACTGCCTTGTCTTCTTTTTTGTTTTTAAAATAATTCCCTACCATCTCTCTTGCATTAGTTCCTCCAACTACTATTCATTCCAACCTTCCTAGTTTTAGGATAGTTATCCTTGATGAGAAATGAAGTGAAGGAGGAGAAGTCGGAATTGAGGAGTTCTGCTTCTTATGATCTGTTAACATCATACCATCCATTTCAGGCAGTGGACCCATCCCATGAATTTACTGTATTGCAAAGGAAGCAAGGAAACGCTTTTGTAGTCTCTTAACACTTTTTAAAACCCTATTCCTCCATTCTTAGTGTCTGTGCTTCTGTTGTTATTTGCTGTTGAACATGTGAGCCTATTTCCAACCTTTCCTGTGATCTTTTAATCTACTTTTCCTTGTCCAAGGCCATGTTATGCTGCAGTAGTGGTCTCTGACCACACCTCTCTTTTCCCCAAGACAGGACCTTTCACAATTAGCATGTTACTTCAGCTTTCCTGACATCTGCTCCTTTTGGGTTTTGATACTGATTTGAAATACATCCTCTTAATCTAGAAGATATGTCTGGCTTAGCCTGGTATTCCCCTCCAACTACCAAAAGTTCCTTGGTACAGTTAGGTTTTCTAAACCTTATCACTTCTGCATTGATTAGAATCCAGTCCATGGTAACAATTCCTCATCTTATTTCCTGTACCTTCTCAAGTGATGAGTTTGCTGCCAAGACGAGTCAATGATGCTTTTAGCTAATTGAGGCTTCTAGGAGATGCCGGATGTGTGTCCGGTGGTTGAAACCCTTCATTGCTAGTTCAGTCTGTTTCTGTGCCAATGTTTAATCTATATTGGGAATATACCACTTATTCTTCCGTCTGACTGAAGGATCTGTGGAATATCCCTAAGGGGATATCATTACATTTCTTTTATCTTTCATTGTTCTCCTTTTCCTATTAAGTATGATTTGGCATTAGTGTTTTCTTTAGTATTTGCAGTAACTCAGCATGCCCAAGATGATTGTTTTTCTGGGTTAGTATCCAAAGCTGGGAGCCACAGAAATTGAGTGCTTACTATGTGTGAGGCCCAACACTAGGCTTGCATAGGTAGGTTGCCGTGTAATACTGCTTAAGATTAGCCTTTCCTCTGAACATCAGCAATACTTTTTTCAGTGTCTATCACTCAGAATTTGTTGTGCTAGTTTGGAGCTTGTTGCAGTTCAGCATGAATACAGGGAGTGTTAAACCACCTTTTTTTTTTTTTTTCCTGTTTTAAGCAAGAAATAATGTCGATTTTCACACTTGTTTTAGATCAGTTCCCAAAAATACACTTAAAGAGAAATATCACTTAACCGTGTATGGGTAATGATAGGTCCCGATAGGAAGATATATTCATGGGTATCAGGATGGAGAAAAGACTAAAATTTGGGGGAAAATAGAAAATTTAGTAAACGTGTATTGCATGCAAGGGAGTATCTTGAAGTGTTACTTATGCTCCTTCTCCATATTAGAATAGCATACCTGCTAGACGTGCCCTCATGCCTGTGCTGTCCTCAGTGTTAAGTCAGGAACATCTGTAACATCTAGTGTGATTATTCTCAGTCGACATATACCTCAGGATATAGGTGAACCGATTAATATTGGAGTGGTCAAAAGACCACTGTATATTCAAAGCTTTTTCAGATGATACTTCAAGGAAGATTGGTTGGGGAGACTGCTTTGACATCTAATAGTACCCATGAGGTAGGAGAAAGTCATGGTCGGGGAAACTATGTTGAGGTGGAATAGGGCCGGTAGAGGGGAAATGGGGTCAGAGCGAGAGATGAGGTCCAGCCTAAGTATTGAATGAATAAAGGCATCCATCAGTGTTAAAGCTCTGGAAGGGACTTGGACTTTACCCATTTCCAAATGTCATCCTGGCTTCTCAATCCACTGGCCCTCTGACCATATGAGAAGCAGACTTTCTTCATCATTTTGAGAATAATTGTTGGCAGTGGGGAGTGAACTCTTTTGTAACGTGAAAAACAATTTTTTGAAGCCCATAACCATATTTTACATCATCTGGATAAGTGGATATTCTTTGTTATGGCATTTTGTTATAACTTAAATGGGCTACAAGAGAGTAAAGGAGAAGCAGCTGGGTGCGTGGGAAGCTTTTTGACTGTTGTGCAAGTTCCTTAGGGTGGAAAGACCTATAGAATGTACTGGACTCGGGACTTGGATAGGGCAGCTCTTAACATCAGAGATCTGATCCATCAAGCAGGTAAGGGTTCCAGGCAGCTTCATGATATTTGGGGGGGAGGGGGGGCAGGGTAATTGCTTGTGGTTCCAGGTCATTGTTCCATGCAGAGCAGAAAAGCCAACTTGACTGGGGAACAGAGAATAGGGTTCAGCTCCTTGAAGAAGAGAGGCCAGGTTTGGGTCCAGTGTCAGTGCCCACCTACATAATTAAACGGACATTGGGACAGGACTTGCCCTTCTAGCAGAGGACCGAAATGCCTCTGCTTAAATTCATACTATGGAAGCTAAGCATAATATTCAAGTAGGTAGGATAGTTCCCAGAATCAAATGCAAAGCTTTTCCAGGAAGACCAAGGAGCATGCAAAGCAACTGGACTAATGGACAGGCCTCAGAATCCATCTTATCTGTGCTTATTAGCCTTTTCATGTGTCAGGATGGCAAATTGCCTGTGATTGGCTTAGCATGGGTCATGTGCCCACCTTTAAGTCAAAAGGGGGGAATTGTGTTTTGAGGGACCAGTCCCACTGCCTACAGTAGAGGGAGGGGAGTTCTCCAAAGAAAACCAACAGCTCTTTTCAGGAGAAGCAGGCACTGAACTGGAATGATCAGCAGATGTTCACTGCATAGAGCCTGAATCAATATTCGGAACAAGAAAGGTGTATTGATGCAATTGAAAATTTCATTTCCCCTCTGGCTATTGTCATGGTATAGAAATTAGAGACACATTGCTGAGTAGCTTCTATTTAATCTCCATGCTTTCAAAGATGTTTGTTTCTTCAATGCCATATTTGAAATTGCAGTATGTTCGTTTTAACCTTTAAAGCACCCAGTTCATTGCTGCCAGGATAATGGTTCCTTTCCTTTTGTTCCCTCTCTGTCTGGAAACAGCTGCAGTCAGGCTCACAATCAAATATTTGAAACGACTGTTCCACCCCAACAATGCAGAATATGGGACTTCAAGTCTCTTTTGTAGCTCTAGCAACTGCTTCTGTATTTCTAATCATATAAACAATATATATGGTAACCACTAAAACCACAATAACTAAAATACAAATGTCTAAATTGTTCAACCACAGATTGTTTTACTCCAGACACTTGAATCAAAAACAAAAAATTATTAAATGAGAACTTTTATTTTTATTTTCCCCAGCGAACAAAATAAAAACCTATTAAACCTTGGAAAGGACCATGGGTAATACTCATAACTTCCTACCGAGTAGCACCTAACTTTAGTCACACCTAAATTCTGCAGCTGTGCCTTTAAAGTCTCTGGCTATTTTTCCAGTTAGTATTTTTACATTAGACTGTTGTCTAAAGATTTCATTCTAGCTCGAGAAAGCAGGCAATCAATATGGTCTCTTTGGTGTCTAATATTAGAAGCCACTAAGTAAAAGGACATATATTAATAGTTGGACTCTCCTGAATATGTTTAGGAGGCCACATATATGTTCTGATTCCATTTACAGCCTTACTTATAATTGTGATAAAGTCAAGCCTGCAAACGCATACTGGTTCAGAACCATATTACCAGGCAACAGAGTGGTTTTGTGTCTTGTTCTCTTCTCCCTCCCACCTACCCACCCCTGCTTCTATTGCATAACCCCATACAGATGACAGTTTTAGGAAAACATGTACTTATTTGATATTAATTTATAAAATCATAGGGTAAAATCTGTTATTTTACTCTCTAGATTTATTCACTGGTCCCAACTTTAATTAAATGTTTTCCTCCCAAATTTTAAACATTAGTACCTACCTCAGTAGGTCCCTAAGACTTTCGTTTTTCTCATCTCAAGTGTTTTGAAGGAGAGGGTATCTTCATAATCTCTGGATAGATGATACCGTGACAGGGACTGGTTGGATGACAGTGTTGTGCTACATTGCTAACATAATCATTTAATCCTCATGTGAACCCTATTTTATGTGAGGAGGCTGCAGCTCAGATATAAAATAATTTGCCCAGTGCTATATAGAAGTGTTGTAATCTGAATCTGAACACAGATCCTAACTAGAAAACCTGTTCCTTCTCCCCACAGCATGCCTTTTTCATTTCAACAGGAAAAATAGTGGCTGGACTATTTTGTGTGCATGAAGAGCCAGGCACTTGATGTCTGGAGTGCTTTTTACATATCCATTATCTCATTTAGTCTGCACAAAATCCTGTGAAAGAAGGTAGGCAGTCAGAGCCAAGTAATCCATCTCAGGTAACCATATCTCACAACTAGGGACCTAAACCATCTCTCTGACTCCACGATGCGTGTTCCCAGGCACTGTAATGCCTTCCTTGATTAGACTGTGTTTCTGTTATTATTGCTGAACTTGATATAATTAGAAAAAGATGTGTGCTATCTAAGGCTAGAGTTTTCTGGCTGTAAAGAGAGTTCTATGAAGTGGTTAATCACTGGCTNTAACCATATCTCACAACTAGGGACCTAAACCATCTCTCTGACTCCACGATGCGTGTTCCCAGGCACTGTAATGCCTTCCTTGATTAGACTGTGTTTCTGTTATTATTGCTGAACTTGATATAATTAGAAAAAGATGTGTGCTATCTAAGGCTAGAGTTTTCTGGCTGTAAAGAGAGTTCTATGAAGTGGTTAATCACTGGCTTATTTAAAGTCCTGAATTTCTTTCCAATCTTGGGCTTTGGTTTGGAGCATCAGACAGTGGGCACATGTGTCATCAAACAGGACGAAAGGATGATAGACACGGAGAGGCTGTGAGGGGCAGACCAGCCCCACCACACAACACGCGCCAAGTATAGTCCCCTCATCCCCGTCACCACGGTCTCACCCACTCCTCATCCTCTTACTGAATTAACCTGGCCTCAAAACGATACTCCTACCTAAAACTTGTCTGTGGTTTCCTACCACACGAAGGATATAAATTCAAGTTTCTTATTGTTTCTGCCAGTCTGGCACTGTCCCTTCATGTTTGATGGCTCCCGCTGTCCACAACCACTGGACCTCCTGTTTCTGGAAATGCCAAGGCCATGCTTGCCTCCTTGGCTTTGTTCCTGCTCTTCCCTGGTTTGGTTCACACTGTCTTTTACCTTTTCTCACTGAGGGCTCAGCTCAGCCTCTCCTTGGANGATGTGTGCTATCTAAGGCTAGAGTTTTCTGGCTGTAAAGAGAGTTCTATGAAGTGGTTAATCACTGGCTGTATTTAAAGTCCTGAATTTCTTTCCAGTCTTGGGCTTTGGTTTGGAGCATCAGACAGTGGGCACATGTGACATCAAACAGGACGAAAGGATGATAGACACGGAGAGGCTTTGAGGGGCAGACCAGCCCCGCCACACAACACACGCCAAGTATAGTCCCCTCATCCCCGTCACCATGGTCTCACCCACTCCTCATCCTCTTACTGAATTAACCTGGCCTCAAAATGATACTCCTACCTAAAACTTGTCTGTAGTTTCCTACCACACCAAGGATATAAATTCAAGTTTCTTATTGTTTCTGCCAGTCTGGCACTCTCCCTTCATGTTTGATGGCTCCCGCTGTCCACAACCCCTGGACCTCCTGTTTCTGGAAATGCCAAGGCCATGCTTGCCTCCTTGGCTTTGTTCCTGCCNTGTCTGTAGTTTCCTACCACACCAAGGATATAAATTCAAGTTTCTTATTGTTTCTGCCAGTCTGGCACTCTCCCTTCATGTTTGATGGCTCCCGCTGTCCACAACCCCTGGACCTCCTGTTTCTGGAAATGCCAAGGCCATGCTTGCCTCCTTGGCTTTGTTCCTGCCCTTCCCTGGTTTGGTTCACACTGTCTTTTACCTTTTCTCACTGAGGGCTCAGCTCAGCCTCTCCTTGGAGAGGCCTTCCCTTACTGCTCAGTAGAAAGCTCCAATAGCAGTAATGATAATAGCAACAACAGTGAGAACAGCTGGTATTTATTGAGCTCTTCTTGTTGAATGCAAAACCTTGCTCTCTGCACCTATTAACTACCATGTCCTTCACAGCCCTCCTTTGAGGTTGGTATTATTATCAAGTCCATTATATTGATGGTGAAACGGAGGCACAGAGAGTTCTGTCCATCATTTGTCAATCACCTGTTTTACTTCCTTCATCCTACATATCATGATCTGTAGTTGTCTTGCTTTCCTCTTGAAAGTAAGTTCCTAAGAGAAGGGCACCTTCTTTTAAGCTGTTTCTTCAGCTTTAAAAAAAAAAAAAAAAAAAAGTGCCTGGCTCATTGTAGGCCCTTAACTCTGTTGAATGAATGAATGAGCAAATTGGGTCATGATGTTTAGGACAAGAAATGGAAATTTTCAGAGATGTGCCTCTGCTGTAATTGTGTGAGAGAGTGCAAAGTCTTTCACCTTAAGTGTTGAGCATTTTTCTTCTCTACTCATTATATTGTGTGCATTTAAGCACATGACCGTATATCTGGGCAGAGGAAGAAAGGAAAACTAGGTGTCAACATACTTGGTCGCTCAGTAGACACTGGTCAGCGGGTGGGTGCCAGGTGGGTGCTGGCAACAGACTGTAGTCACTATTTATCTTTTGAAATGTGGAGACTCAACTGGGAGTACAAACCACCATTTGACTCTGTGCCTGTGTTTTGGCTGCTGATTATGTAAAGCAGCTGTTACTCTGAAACATCTGGCTCAAGTAGGGAGATTTTTTTTTTTAATTTCCCTGTTCCTCTCAACAAATGACGTGTTCACTGTTTTCTTCTTGGTGCTCAGCAGATTCTAATTTCACAGGATTTTAACACTGAAAGAGAATGTCAGGTTACAGTGAGTCCCTACATAGGAACAAATTCTGTTCGGAGAGAGTGCTCGTAAGTTCAACTTGTTCATAGGGCCGACGGGCATACAGTACGGTACTGTGATAGGTTTATAATACGTTCACGTCTTTGAAATTTTGCAACTTGAGGGTTCATATGTAGGGGACTTACTGTATTTGCTTNGTTACAGTGAGTCCCTACATAGGAACAAATTCTGTTCGGAGAGAGTGCTCGTAAGTTCAACTTGTTCATAGGGCCGACGGGCATACAGTACGGTACTGTGATAGGTTTATAATACGTTCACGTCTTTGAAATTTTGCAACTTGAGGGTTCATATGTAGGGGACTTACTGTATTTGCTTACATTTCTCATTTTACAAGGAAAGGCAATAGCCCGTAGGGATTATGTGCATAGGATCACATAAGTCCTCAGTGGAAGAACTAGAGCTCACCGCACAACTACTGAGTGAGTTTAATAATAAATGCTGTCAGGGGAGGATGAACCAAGCATTCACTTCGGGGCCATGACTGAGATGCTGTCCCACAATCATCTTATGTTTTCTCGATAATGAAAATTATTCTTGAAAATTGAAATAGTCTGCAAGAGGTTGTTGCTTCTATATCCTTATTTAGTAATACAAAGTGATATCTAGTAGTACATTTCAGTAACTAAAAATCATGTGTGACTCTGTTTCCTTATACTGAAATTGCTGATCCTTCAAAAGTCTTTGAAGTAGTGTTTGGTCATTTTATAACCAAGAATGCAGAATTTGGTCTAATAAAATCCCCAGGTTGATATGTGCTTAGGAAATACTAATTTTATCATTAATTGAAATAAACTATAATTCAGAAAACAACTGCTTTTCTGCTGGGGGAAATAATCAATTAGGATATTGAAAACACAAAATATGAAATTTTCAGGATATCCAGAATTCTGAACTAGAGAATCATTGTCTACACTGTTTGGCCTTTCCTTTATTTCAATAAAAGCTGGCCCAGAGTAGTTTATTTGGGGAGACTGGTTTGATTCTTGCTGGTCTTAAATGGGAAGAGAATTTGGAAAAGAATATATGCGTGTATAATATATGTATATCTGAATAACTTCACTATACACCTGAATTGTTAATCATCAGCTTTGCACCAATATAAAGTAAAAATTGTTTTAAATAGTAAAACTAAAGGAAAAAAAAAAGATGTTGTAAACTTTGGGGCGTATCACATCAAAATAAGCTGAGGTATTTCAGAAGCCACTGTGGAGCCCTTGCTCGCTTGTAGTCCTTAAAGAGTTAGCTGTGTGAAGGTGGCTGCAGAGGGTTGCCCTGTAGAACAGTCAGTGTCAGAAGAGTAACGATGCTTTAGTGGATGGCACATGCCTGACTGGACACTGAGGACAGTGGGGCAAACGCCTGATTCTCCTGGAGAATCCAAGATGTGAAAAAGGACTGTGTATTTGGTGGCCTGGCCATCATTGGCTCGTGTACATGGGGGCTGTGTTGAGATGCTCCCAAGAACTTGCAAAGGGGAAAATGAGCTTGCCTTCTTTTTTCTGTGTAAGATCAACACATGCTAGGAGCAGAGTTCTCTGCATGAGGGGCACATTTGTTCCTAGCCCTGCAGGTTTTGATGGTAATCCCACTGGCAGATTAAATGTCAGTTTGAATTTGGAGATGGAGATGGTCTGGAAAAGAGTGAGTCATGGAGTTAAAAAACTGGCAGTACTCTCCTTAGCTCTTTGGAGGGGAGGAGACGAGTTGGCCAACAGATTTAGTATCCTAGCCCCATTGCCAAGGTATTCTGACAGGCTGTGAATTTTTTGGTCCTACAGTGCATTGACCCCTGTTGTGGAGTTGAGCGCATCAAGCCGTGCTGCCTGAACGCCATTTGGCTCATGTCATCTAGCTACCAGTAGGTTGCTTCATGTACTCACCAGATACCATCACTTGGTCATTGGACTTTCTACATAGGCCAACAGGGGGAGAGTTCAACTGATTGTGGGACTTCACTTACTCTAGTTCCTATGGCAATTATTTCTCATCATAAACTTACTAATTGTCATTTTGAATTTATGAGTCAGTCTTACAGGCTTGGATAACCTGTGTCTACATCTAAGACAAAGATCTGTTCTTGATATATTGTTAAATATGTTTTCTGCTCATCTGTTAGTTCTTCAGATACTGAGTGCTTACTCAGCCATGGGTATGCTATTTAGAAAACTCTCAGTGAAATAGGAGAAGCAGATGCAATAATGATTACTGAGTAAGGAGTGATACCTAAAACTCCTCAGCTGAGAATATCCAATTATGTAAAGTAAGTACAACTAGAGAATACCAGTTCAGAACAGAGTGGAGAGCTAGTTTTCTGAGGCTCTTTGTCTAGCAAGATACCATCAACTGTACACTATGGTCTTTGTGCTGTCTTCAGGGAAAATCTAATGAAAGGTTTTTTAAACTTTTAATATTGCTATGTCTCTATTTGATAATCCATAACTTGATCTGTTCTGGCAGCTATAACACAATACTATAGACTAGCTAGTTTGTGAATAACAAATTTATTTCTCACAATTCTGAAGGCTGTGTATGTGTGTGTCATTCAGTCATGTCTGACTCATTGCGATCCCATGACTATAGCCCACCAGGTTCCCCTGTCCATGGAATCCTCCAGACAAGAATATTGGAGTGGGTTGTCATTTCCTACTTCAGAGGATCTTTCCGACCCTGGGATCGAACCTGGATCTCCTGCACTGCAGGCAGATTTTCTACCATCTGAGCCAGTAGGGAAGCCCTTTATGGAGGCTGGGAAATCCAAAATCAAGGTACTAGCAGATCAGGTGTCTGGTGAGGGGCCATCTTCTGGTTATTACAGGACCATCTTCTTGGTATGTCCTCACAAGTGGAGGGGGTAAGGGATCTCTCTGGGCTTCTTTTAAAAGGGGAACTTTTAACTCTTATTATGGTCCCACGATCGTCTTGAAAAAGTTTCTCCTCCTGATAACATCACATCCAGGGTTAGGGTTTCAACTATGAGTTTTTGGAGAAGATAATCCCTATATGAAGTTTTGATTATATACACTGCTACTGCTACTGCTAAGTCGCTTCAGTCGTGTCCGACTCTGTGCGACCCCACAGACGGCAGCCCACCAGGCTCTCCTGTCCCTGGGATTCTCCAGGCAAGAACACTGGAGTGGGTTGCCATTTCCTTCTCCAATGCATGAAAGTGAAAAGTGAAAGTGAAGTCGCTCAGTCGTGTCCGACTCTTAGCGACCTCATGGACTGCAGCCTACCAGGCTCCTCCATCCATGAGATTTTCCAGGCAAGAGTACTGGAGTGGGTTGCCACTGCCTTCTCCGATTGTATACACTAGGGAGAAAAATCCATTATGTTTAAAACATGGCATAGTGACTGATAATTATTAACTGTGTGACCATGGATGGGCAAAGCTACTAATAAGTCTAAAACTGTGCCATGAGCATGACATTATCTGATTTGGAACCATGTGACGTCCAGAGAGATGAGTATACAATGTAATTGTCATATTGTATCTCTCTATGTAGAAAGCTTTCAGTGGCTCACTGACAACCAGAGGATGCCACCCAAACTTCTTGACAAGCCTGAGAGGTCCTTTGAAACCTGCCTCTGTGATTCTTCAGCGCCATATCTCACTGTCTTTACTTTGCCTTTTGTGTATTCTTCAGCAGCTTTGTCCTGTTTGCACTGATCTGCACACATGACACTGTTTCTCTCCCTCCTGGTCCCTATGCTTCGTTCCCTCCACTTTGTAGGAAGCCCAAAATGTTTTCTGGTTTCACAGAGTAACAAAGGCTTCCCTGATGGTTCAGATGGTAAAGAATCTGCTTGCAATGTGGAAGACCCAGGTTCAGTCCCTGAGTTGGAAAGGTCTCCTGAAGAAGGGAGAGACTACCCACTCCAGTATTCTGGCCTGGAGAATCCCATGGACAAGAGCCTGGGAGCTACGGTCCACGTGGTGACAAAGAGTGGGACACAACTGAGCGATTAACACTGGACTAACAAAGCCCCACTGGCAAGCTTTTATTGCCAAGTAGTTACCAGCACTTAACTGTGATTGGTGACTTTATCAGTGGGTGGAGAGGAATTGACTTGCTCTCAAAGTGGCCTCCTAGCCACTCCTTTGTCCTAGGTTTTTATTCAGCAAACAATTATTAGGTACTTGCTGTTTGTTGGTACTGGGGTTAGAAGATGAGTGACAAGCCAGTAACTGCGCTGGGGAGTTGCATGCTGAAAGAGGAAGTGAATTCGAGGGACAGGGAGGTACAGAGGCCTGTGGGAACACAGGGAAGGCTCGCTGCCTTTAACACAAAGAATACTTCAGAAGAGACCTNTGATTGTGGGACTTCACTTACTCTAGTTCCTATGGCAATTATTTCTCATCATAAACTTACTAATTGTCATTTTGAATTTATGAGTCAGTCTCACAGGCTTGGATAACCTGTGTCTACATCTAAGACAAAGATCTGTTCTTGATATATTGTTAAATATGTTTTCTGCTCACCTGTTAGTTCTTCAGATACTGAGTGCTTACTCTAAGCTATGGGTATGCTATTTAGAAAACTCTCAGTGAAATAGGAGAAGCAGATGCAATAACAATTACTGAGTAAGGAGTGATACCTAAAACTCCTCAGCTGAGAACATCCAGTTATGTAAAGTAAGTACAACTAGAGAATACCAGTTCAGAACAGAGTGGAGAGCTAGTTTTCTGAGGCTCTTTGTCTAGCAAGATACCATCAACGGTACACTATGGTCTTTGTGCTGTCTTCAGGGAAAATCTAATGAAAGATTTTTTAAACTTTTAATATTGCTATGTCTCTATTTGATAATCCATAACTTGGTCTGTTCTGGCAGCTATAACACAATACTATAGACTAGCTAGTTTGTGAATAACAAATTTATTTCTCACAATTCTGAAGGCTGTGTATGTGTGTGTCATTCAGTCATGTCTGACTCATTGCGATCCCATGACTGTAGCCCACCAGGTTCCCCTGTCCATGGAATTCTCCAGACAAGAATACTAGAGTGGGTGGTCATTTCCTACTTCAGAGGATCTTTCCGACCCTGGGATTGAACCTGGATCTCCTGCACTGCAGGCAGATTTTCTACCATCTGAGCCAGTAGGGAAGCCCTTTATGGAGGCTGGGAAATCCAAAATCAAGGTACTAGCAGATCAGGTGTCTGGTGAGGGGCCATCTTCTGGTTAATACAGGACCATCTTCTTGGTATGTCCTCACAAGTGGAGGGGGTAAGGAATCTCTCTGGGCTTCTTTTAAAAGGGGAACTTTTAACTCTTATTATGGTCCCATGATCATCTTGAAAAAATTTCTCCTCCTGATAACATCACATCCAGGGTTAGGGTTTCAACTGTGAGTTTTTGGAGAAGACAATCCCTATATGAAGTTTTGATTATATACACTGCTACTGCTGCTGCTAAGTCGCTTCAGTCGTGTCCAACTCTGTGCGACCCCACAGATGGTAGCCCGCCAGGCTCCCCCGTCCCTGGGATTCTCCAGGCAAGAACACTGGAGTGGGTTGCCATTTCCTTCTCCAATGCATGAAAGTGAAAAGTGAAAGTGAAGTCGCTCAGTCGTGTCTGACTCTTAGCAACCTCATGGACTGCAGCCTACCAGGCTCCTCCATCCATGAGATTTTCCAGGCAAGAGTACTGGAGTGGGTTGCCACTGCCTTCTCCGATTTTATACACTAGGGAGAAAAATCCATTATGTTTAAAACATGGCATAGCGACTGATAATTATTAACTGTGTGACCATGGATGGGCAAAGCTACTAATAAGTCTAAAACTGTACCATGAGCACAACAGTATCTGATTTGGAACCATGTGACGTCCAGAGTGATGAGTATACAGTGTAATTGTCATATTGTATCTCTCTATGTAGAAAGGTTTCAGTGGCTCACTAACAACAAGAGGATGCCATCCAAACTTCTTGACAAGCCTGAGAGGTCCTTTGAAACCTGCCTCCGTGCTTCTTCAGCGCCATATCTCACTGTCCTTACTTTGCCTTTTGTGTATTCTTCAGCAGCTTTGTCCTGTTTGCACTGATCTGCACACATGACACTGTTTCTCTCCCCCCTGGTCCCTATGCTGCGTTCCCTCCACTTTGTAGGAAGCCCAAGATGTTTTCTGGTTTCACAGAGTAACAAAGGCTTCCCTGGTGGTTCAGACGGTAAAGAATCTGCTTGCAATGTGGAAGACCCAGGTTCGATCCCTGAGTTGGAAAGGACTCTTGAAGAAGGGAAAGACTACCCACTCTAGTATTCTGGCCTGGAGAATCCCATGGACAAGAGCCTGGGAGCTACGTTCCACGTGGTGACAAAGAGTGGGACACAACTGAGCGATTAACACTGGACTAACAAAGCCCCACTGGCAAGCTTTTATTGCCGAGTAGTTACCAGCACTTAGCTGTGATTGGTGACTTTATCAGTGGGTGGAGAGGAATTGACTTACTCTCAAAGTGGCCTCCTAGCCACTCCTTTGTCCTAGGTTTTTATTCACCAAACAATTATTAGATACTTGCTGTTTGTTGGTACTGGGGTTAGAAGNGCCGAGTAGTTACCAGCACTTAGCTGTGATTGGTGACTTTATCAGTGGGTGGAGAGGAATTGACTTACTCTCAAAGTGGCCTCCTAGCCACTCCTTTGTCCTAGGTTTTTATTCACCAAACAATTATTAGATACTTGCTGTTTGTTGGTACTGGGGTTAGAAGACGAGTGACAAGCCAGTAACTGCGCTGGGGAGTTGCATGCTGAAAGAGGAAGCGGATTCGAGGGACAGGGAGATACAGAGGCCTGTGGGAACACAGGGAAGGCTCGCTGCCTTTAACACAAAGAATACTTCAGAAGAGACCTCCCACTGGCAGGGCTTTTGGGAGGAGTTGGCACTGGCGAGGCAGAAAAGAGAAGAAAAGTGGGTTTTTGAGATAAAGTATTGTTGGCAACTCTTTCTAGGAAAGGAGTAAGGGACCAATTTAATTCAGTCTTATTTATTTCTCACTAGAGAGTAAAATAAGTAGTTTATTTTTTTTTCTGCTCTTCTCGAAGCTGTATGTAAAAGTGTTGTCAACATTGCAGCAAGATGTTACCCAACTGAAATTGCCTGTATCTATTTACATTGTTTTAGTGACTGTGGGGTAACTGAAGATAATCTTAAGAAACTTAAATTCATCTGTGAACGTAAATTCTAATTACTGGAAAGATTAAGATGATCATAGTGAGTTAGATCATTGTGGTGGTTATCTGTTTAAACCTTACTGTTTATCTTTTCCTCTATCTTTATCCACAAAGATAGAACAAAAACCAGAAATGCATTAAATGGTATGTTTAAAATTTCAGAATGTATTGTCATCACCTCTGTGTTGTTAGTCCTGTCTAAAACTATAAACCATTTTAGAATTTTGTGCTGTTTTGGACATGTTTATATGTAATGAAAGAACTAAGTTGAACATTTCTGGGGAAGAGTACAAATTAAAAATGGATGCTACTGTTTTTGAATTGGGTCAGTCATTGACATGACTCTTAAATGCTGCCTTTTATTGATAAATGTAGTAGAAATGTTCAGTGTTGGAGGGGTTCTTTTTATTAAAACAGAAACAGCACCAGTACGGGAGGAGCATATGGGCTTCCCTGATAGCTTAGTTGGTAAAGAATCCACCTGCAATACAGGAGACCCTGGTTTGATTCCTGGGTCAGGAAGATCCTCTGCAGAAGGGATAGGCTACCCACTCCAGTATTCTTGGGCTTCCCTTGTGGCTCAGCTGGTAAAGAATCTGCCTGTAATGCAGGAGACCTGGGTTCGATCCCTGGGTTGGGCAGATCCACTGGAGAAGGGAAAGGCTACCTACTCCAGTATTCCGGCCTGGAGAATTCCATGGACTGTATAGCCCATGGTGTTGCAAAGAGTTGGACACGACTGAGTGACTTATACTTTCATATAGCTTTTAACAGATTTTAGGCTCTATGATAGTTAGGAAATGTAGTTTTGATCTGGATAATACCTTGAGGCATTTCTTATCAAGTAAGAAGAGTCCCTCTCTCTAAGGTTATGAGAAGACCGATGATGTTTCAGAGAAGACATCACTGGCTGACCAGGAGGAAATACGGACTATATTCATCAACCAGCCCCAGCTGACAAAATTCTGCAATAACCATGTCAGGTAGGAACTACCGAAGAATGATTGGGACCAGCTACCACAACAGAACTTGGGTGGGCATCTCCCTGGCCCGGCTGAAATGAAAGTACTTGCAAGGAGCTTTCATTAAATCAGTTTAAGAGCGTTTTGAAGGAGTGCAGATCAGCTGTTTCTCTATCTTCTAGCCAATAAAGAGATGTTAATAAGAATCTAGAAGTAGGAAAGAGCAGAAAGGCTAAGCAGCCATATGCTGCTGATTCTATTTATAGTATCTGAGTAATGAAAGCAGTTCATGGGTAGGTGTGTCTGTCTTAAACCTGTTAATAGACCTGTGAACAGGTTGTTTTTTTTGATGAACAGGTTTTCACCTTTTGAAAGAAGTCTTTGCAATTCTCTCAGAACTCCTTTGTGTTAAACAGTCTTTAAATATTGACTTTTGATGCTTGCAAACTTCAGTGTGGTGTCCAGGAACGGAGGGTGTGAGAATTCCTTCACTGTTCTATTTTCCTTCCAACAATAATGTAAAAGTATACCTCTTAGAAGCACTGTTTGCTGAGTGGCTCCTGGAACCAAGTGAACGCCACGCCCCATCACCACCACATGCCAGCCCAGTGGTTTCCTAGGGACAGAACTCCTAGATTTGTGAAATGACCATTTTAAATTAATTTTACACCTTCAAATTCTAGAGTAACTTTTCTGAGCTTGTGTTATGTGGTTAATCTGCTATTTAATTAACAAGAGGAAGATTGGATGTTTCTGAGGCCTAAATGATGGTATCTTCCTGATTATGGACACATCTGATGTGTTTAGTGTGGAGTCCTATTCAAGTTTCTAGAGCAGCAGTGAGGAAAATTGAAACAGACCCCCCAAAACTCCTCATTTCACTGAAGTGGTCCAGGGAAGCCATCTCAATGTTATATTTCTGGTCCTGCTCAAATTGTTGATTTTGGGGGGCAAGATTTTATTTTCTATTAACACATTATACACTATTTTAGCTAAAGTTGCCCTTCTTTGTAAGCCATTGCTAGTAATGATAACAAAGGGATTGGCCAAAGAGAACAAAAGGAACTATGCAGAAAATTAAACTCTTACTACTTAGACAATTCTTTTTGTTACTGAGTCTCAGCTTGTGCTGCTTGCCTCAGGACAAGCCAGTAATAGAAAGACAGGTTGTTGGAAAAGGAATAATGACTTTATTCAGAAAATCAGCAACTGAAATGGTAGGCTCGTGCCCTCACCGAGAACCATCTTGCCTGAGTTAAAATTCGAGAGCCTTTTATACTGAAAGTGGAGGGAGTTAAGTCAGACACTTCCTGGTTCCTGTCATCCTCAGAGAGGATGTGTTAATTTCTTCTTGTAGGCATTTACAAGTGGGCATGGTCAGGATGTTTCCTGTGAGCTAAACAAAGGTATTTTAGCTTAGTGCTCATTACCTAGGAGGTAGGGTTCAAAGAGACAGGCTATTATGCATCATTTAAGCTTGTAGGAAACATCCCGTTAGTGATTAACGTGTAATATTGTAATTCAAAGCAAAAGATTCTTTCTTATTACATTTTCACTCCTTTTCATTGAGGTTAATGACCATTTGCAGTAGTCTTCTGGTTTAAAACAAAGGGCAATTTGTTCATCATCTAATTTTTTATATGGTGATAGAATTTTGTAAATGTGGGTGCTATTTGTGGAGTAAAGTTTTCTGCTACTTTTCATTTTTGTTTTCTAGCACTGCAAAATACAACATAATCACATTCCTTCCAAGATTTCTCTACTCTCAGTTCAGAAGAGCCGCTAATTCATTTTTTCTCTTCATTGCACTGCTCCAGGTAAAGTCATGTTGTAAAACCTTATAATGTGTCAGATATTAATAAATGTGTTTCTCAAGCCCATGACCAGTCTTCTGAGGCTTATCCAAATGCAGAGAGATAAGCTGGTTTGGGTGGGTGTTTCTGGCTCCTGTTGTAAGCCAGGTCAGAATACTGATGCTACGTCTTCAAGCCTTTTGATTCATTGTCATCAGCTTATTTTAAAGTGAAGTAAAGGAAAGTAGTATGGCAAGGACTTTTCATTTTGGATGGTGAAGAGGGATAGGATTTTTTCTCAAAATAGTAATTTATTTTAGGAACAGCAATATTGTCAATTAAGAACTTTAGAATGCAAAAGTTCCATTTTAAAGCTTTTTTTATTTTGAACTTGGGTTAGTTGTAATCAGAAAGAAAGATTTATTTTATTAAAAAGTGCTGTATGTTCATATAAAAAGAGTAAGAAAATACAACAAAGCATAAAGGAAAAAAATTGAACCTCTATTATTTCATCACCAGGAAAACACAGCTACTCTCTTAAAATTAGGGTGTTTATCCGTCTGGTCTTTTTTTTTTTTTCCTATCCCAAGCATTGTTAATTGACTTACAAAAGGGGGATTGTAAAGTATATCTATTTTATTATCTGCTTACCCATATAGTAATGTATGGATATTTTTTCCCATATAATTCATTGTATTTCTAAAATACCATTTTTAACAGTTTATGAAGTTTTATTGACTAGGTCAAAAAGTTCATTTAGGGTTTTCCATAAGGTGTTATGGAAAAATCCGAACAAATTTTTTTGGCCAACCTAACTGGAGAAGACGCTTGAGAGTCCCTCGGACTGCAAGGAGATTCAACCAGGCCATCCTAAAGGAGAATAGTCCTGGGTGTTCATTGGAAGGACTGATGCTGAGGCTGAAACGCCAATACTTTGGCCACCTGATGTGAAGAGTTGACTCACTGGAAAAGACCCTGATGCTGGGAGGGATTGGGGGCAGGAAGAGAAGGGGACAACAGAGGATGAGATGTCTGGATNTGTGAAATGACCATTTTAAATTAATTTTACACCTTCAAATTCTAGAGTAACTTTTCTGAGCTTGTGTTATGTGGTTAATCTGCTATTTAATTAACAAGAGGAAGATTGGATGTTTCTGAGGCCTAAATGATGGTATCTTCCTGATTATGGACACATCTGATGTGTTTAGTGTGGAGTCCTATTCAAGTTTCTAGAGCAGCAGTGAGGAAAATTCAAACAGACCCCCCAAAACTCCTCATTTCACTGAAGTGGTCCAGGGAAGCCATCTCAATGTTATATTTCTGGTCCTGCTCAAATTGTTGATTTTGGGGGGCAAGATTTTATTTTCTATTAACACATTATACACTATTTTAGCTAAAGTTGCCCTTCTTTGTAAGCCATTGCTAGTAATGATAACAAAGGGATTGGCCAAAGAGAACAAAAGGAACTATGCAGAAAATTAAACTCTTACTACTTAGACAATTCTTTTTGTTACTGAGTCTCAGCTTGTGCTGCTTGCCTCAGGACAAGCCAGTAATAGAAAGACAGGTTGTTGGAAAAGGAATAATGACTTTATTCAGAAAATCAGCAACTGAAATGGTAGGCTCGTGCCCTCACCGAGAACCATCTTGCCTGAGTTAAAATTCGAGAGCCTTTTATACTGAAAGTGGAGGGAGTTAAGTCAGACACTTCCTGGTTCCTGTCATCCTCAGAGAGGATGTGTTAATTTCTTCTTGTAGGCATTTACAAGTGGGCATGGTCAGGATGTTTCCTGTGAGCTAAACAAAGGTATTTTAGCTTAGTGCTCATTACCTAGGAGGTAGGGTTCAAAGAGACAGGCTATTATGCATCATTTAAGCTTGTAGGAAACATCCCGTTAGTGATTAACGTGTAATATTGTAATTCAAAGCAAAAGATTCTTTCTTATTACATTTTCACTCCTTTTCATTGAGGTTAATGACCATTTGCAGTAGTCTTCTGGTTTAAAACAAAGGGCAATTTGTTCATCATCTAATTTTTTATATGGTGATAGAATTTTGTAAATGTGGGTGCTATTTGTGGAGTAAAGTTTTCTGCTACTTTTCATTTTTGTTTTCTAGCACTGCAAAATACAACATAATCACATTCCTTCCAAGATTTCTCTACTCTCAGTTCAGAAGAGCCGCTAATTCATTTTTTCTCTTCATTGCACTGCTCCAGGTAAAGTCATGTTGTAAAACCTTATAATGTGTCAGATATTAATAAATGTGTTTCTCAAGCCCATGACCAGTCTTCTGAGGCTTATCCAAATGCAGAGAGATAAGCTGGTTTGGGTGGGTGTTTCTGGCTCCTGTTGTAAGCCAGGTCAGAATACTGATGCTACGTCTTCAAGCCTTTTGATTCATTGTCATCAGCTTATTTTAAAGTGAAGTAAAGGAAAGTAGTATGGCAAGGACTTTTCATTTTGGATGGTGAAGAGGGATAGGATTTTTTCTCAAAATAGTAATTTATTTTAGGAACAGCAATATTGTCAATTAAGAACTTTAGAATGCAAAAGTTCCATTTTAAAGCTTTTTTTATTTTGAACTTGGGTTAGTTGTAATCAGAAAGAAAGATTTATTTTATTAAAAAGTGCTGTATGTTCATATAAAAAGAGTAAGAAAATACAACAAAGCATAAAGGAAAAAAATTGAACCTCTATTATTTCATCACCAGGAAAACACAGCTACTCTCTTAAAATTAGGGTGTTTATCCGTCTGGTCTTTTTTTTTTTTTCCTATCCCAAGCATTGTTAATTGACTTACAAAAGGGGGATTGTAAAGTATATCTATTTTATTATCTGCTTACCCATATAGTAATGTATGGATATTTTTTCCCATATAATTCATTGTATTTCTAAAATACCATTTTTAACAGTTTATGAAGTTTTATTGACTAGGTCAAAAAGTTCATTTAGGGTTTTCCATAAGGTGTTATGGAAAAATCCGAACAAATTTTTTTGGCCAACCTAACTGGAGAAGACGCTTGAGAGTCCCTCGGACTGCAAGGAGATTCAACCAGGCCATCCTAAAGGAGAATAGTCCTGGGTGTTCATTGGAAGGACTGATGCTGAGGCTGAAACGCCAATACTTTGGCCACCTGATGTGAAGAGTTGACTCACTGGAAAAGACCCTGATGCTGGGAGGGATTGGGGGCAGGAAGAGAAGGGGACAACAGAGGATGAGATGTCTGGATGGCATCACTGACTCGATGGACATGAGTTTGGGTCAACTCCGGGAGCTGGTGATGGACAAGGAGGCCTGGCGTGCTGCAATTTATGGGGTCGCAAAGAGTCAGACATGACTGAGCGACTGAACTGAATATTGAATGTGTATGCTGTAATTTAGTTAACCAGTCCCCCTTAGTAGGTGTCAGTCCTACACACGACTGCTTCCAAGAAACTAATATACTCTCTTCCAGCTGCTTACTAGATTCGAGCAAATTGCCTCACCTGGTGTTAGTCCACCAAGTTGGTAGAACTGATGAAGCATATTTTAAGAAGCATTAATACTTTGTTGTTTTCAAATGTATTATAAACTTGCTAGTTTTACTGAATTTCTCTTCCATTTTTATTTATTTTTTTCCTTCAAATAGCAAATACCTGATGTATCACCAACAGGTCGCTATACAACACTGGTTCCTCTCTTATTTATTTTGGCTGTGGCAGCTATCAAAGAGATAATAGAAGATATTGTAAGTACTTGTTTTTTTCATAAATGTAACACTGTTATTTTATGTACATATTTTAAAATATCAATTTCTTCCTAAGTGTTTTATTCTTGATACAGGCTGTTTAAAATATTCATTCATCTTAAAAGTATTTAAGATAATGCTCCCATTCCTGGAGTTAATTCCTCCTGATTTCTATAGGATTAATATTACAGAATGCTTGTTACAGTGATCTCTTAAGTTTGTGCCTTTGTGATGAAATAAATTAACTTGAATGTAGTAATTAGCTTGGAAAGAAAATTATATTTGAACATTATTTTCAAGTATGCTCAGTTTCAATTTGAAGGTTATTTCAAATTAAAACACCATAAGTTCCAAGTTATCTAAAGGTAAAAAGTGTTTTGTATTTTTTTATTTTTCCATTTTCCATAGTTCTCACCTCATTAAACACCTTTGATTCTTTCTCGTCTTTTTTTTTTTTAACTAGTTCTCTGTTTCCTTTTATTTTATTAAAGGAAAGTAACAGCAAATTTGCTATTTTTATTATTCTGTAGTAGTAAAGAAAAGGGGAAGTAAGTCAGTTTCCCCTTGATAAAATAAGTTGCCCAAGATAAAATTAGGCTTTTCTTTTTCCTCTGTTTCACTGTTATTTTAACTACTTTAGTTGAGGAAGCTAGTATTTTTTTTTCTATGCCCTTTAAATACATTGGCTGTCTGAAATGACCATCTGTCAAGCCTTAGGCAAGTCAGATGGTAAAATGAGGAAAGGCTAAGACATTCTTTAGAAAGCTCCAATGTAAAGTTGTACAAATATTGGTATTATTTTGTAAAGAATCAAATTGGGATCACATGAAGAACATATGAGCTGTAGCATTATTAGGCCAGTTAGAAATGGGTCAACTGACCACAGAGATCATCAGCCTCAAAAACATCCAAGTATGTAGGAGTACAGACAGAGATTGTATGTGTGTGTGCGCTTGTGTATAAACCATCATAATCTCTAGTTGAAAATGGCTTACTTACTGTGACCACTAGCTGAAAATTCATGAGACTCTTGTCTTGCCTGTATCACTCTGCGCAGACTTACACTCCTTGACTTGCACTTGGCGGTCCTTGAGAATTGGTCTTTAATACAATTGTCTCTCTTTGCCTTATGCACTCCCCTTTCTTCTTCTGTTTAGCCTAATTTTCATTGAGTTCCTCTTATTTGCTAGGTATTGTGCTGTTGTTTTTGTACTTTTTTTCATTTAATTCCTTCAGTGACTTTAAAAGTTAGATTTTAGCTTCATTTTAAAGTTCAAAAAGCCAAAGCTTAGAGAGGGTGTGTAACTTGTGCAAGAAACTGTTAAAGTCAGAATTCCATCCTATCCTATGCTTTTCCTCTGTATTAGTGTGGTGAGTCACCAACAATAATAATAACATTTATTTAGCTTCAGGGAGATGGAGGAGACGTGGGTTCAGTCCCTAAGTTGGGAAGATCTCCTGGAGGAGGAAATGGCAATCCACTCCAGTATTCTTGCTTGAAGAACGCTATGGACAGAGGAGCGTGGCAGGTGATGGTCCAGGGAATCACAAAGAGACACGCTACAGACATAACAACCTTCAAAAGATTAACGCTATTTTATAGATTAGGGAGAGAAGGCACAGAGGGGTAGGGTAACTTGCTCAGGGTCACAGGGCTAATAACTGAGACTGTCAGAAATCAAATAAGACAGTTTGGTTCCAATGAGCTCTTCCTTATAATCACTGCTATAAGCTACTTTTCCTTTTTTTCCCGCTCTTTTCTCTAGAAAAACTGCAAGTTCTCTAGCTATTGTTTCTAGTTTACCTTTCTATGAAAATATATGGTAAATAAAACGGTAGGCAAGAAATCTGTTTGCCTGTTTTTTAACAGAACTCTTATTGGCATAGTGTAATAATTGGGTACTCTTGGGAAGCAGCTAACCAGGCAATTCCTGAAGGGTGTAATAATAGTTTTGTGGGCAATAATAGCATCAAGTAAAGTAGTTTTCCAGTAAAAGCATTTTTAAGAAATTGACTAAAAATGTTCCGTAGGAGTGGTTTAATAAGTTTATATCAACCTGTAAAGTAATAGGAAAATTGAAGTGTTACTTTCTAGAGAAGGAAAAGCAATCAAATAATAGTCTAGATAGTTGGACAGAGTATCTTTATCAGTAATTATTAATACATTTCATTTGTTCATTCATTCAGCAAAAATGTATGAAGCAGTACTTAGATGCCAGGCATTCATTAGGATTTGTATTCCAATGTGTTAAACTTTTGCTGCAGTGATAAATCATGTCCCAAATGTCAGTGTCTTTAACATAAGTTGATTTTTCATGTACTTGAAGAAACTGCAGGTTTTTGTCCAGGAGGAAGGCTGGGAGGGAAGCCCACTGTTCATGTAGCCACTTAGGAATGCAGCTGAATCAGAGCTCTGCTTTGGGGGATATCAGTGGTCACCAGAGCAGAGGAGGAGAGAGAACGGAGGGCCTCACTTCTTGTACATTTTGGCCCAGAAATGGTACATATCTCGTCTGCTTACAGCACAATATTAGAACAATATATGGCAAAAGGGAGCTGTAATCTAAGTGTCCATAGATATTTGTGGTTGTTTAGTCACTAAGTCATTTTTGACTTTTGAGACCCCATGGACTGCAGCCTGCCAGGCTCCTCTGTCCATGGGATTTTTCAAGCAAGAATACTGCAGTGGGTTGCCATTTCCTCTTCCAGAAGATCGTCCCAACCCAGGGATCTAACCCACATCTCAAACCCACATGTTCTGCATTGCAGGTGCATTCTTTACCGCTGAGCCACCAAGGTAAGCCTTGCCCATAGAGACAGAGGAGAACTAGATATTGGGCTTCCCTGGTAGCTCAGCTGATAAAGAATTGACCTGCCGTGCAAGAGACTCCAGTTCGATTACTGGGTTCCGGAAGATCCCCTGGAGAAGGGAATGGCTATGCACTCCAGCATTCTTGCCTAAAAAACTCCATGGACAGAGAAGCCTTGCAGCCTGCAGTTCATGAGTTCCCAAGAAGTTGGAAATGACTGGCAATTAACACTTTTGTTAACAGTTGGTATGAAAACAAAGTATCTTAGATTAAGTGGTGTTGTAAAGATAAAGACATAGAGAAAAATGAACTCAATATATATTTAAGAATAAAATTGACAAGATATTACCATCTGACATTCTACATGTCCTACTTATTTTATTACTGCTTCATCTCCAACCTCTAGTGTGTAAGTTCCCTGAGAGCAAGAGTTTTGTCTTTTGTTCATTGCCATATCAGCAGTAATAATAGAATCTGACACAGTGCTTTGCCAACATTTATTGAATGAAGAAATAGATTGCATGGGAATGAAAAGGAGAGAAAGTACTTAAGAATCTCAAGTACCTGGTTTGTGTAAGTGGCTGCTAAGTATGGTTCCATGTCTAAGACAAGTAGCAAGTCTTGTCTTGCTACTTGGGATAAAATCAGAGATTGCCCTTTAGACATAGTTTGAGATGCATTTAAGACTGTCTTAAAGGAAACTGTCAAGGAAGCCACTAAACCTAACCTGGAGCTCAGATGAGAGTCTTGACTGGTATGTTTGATAATGATTATCATTGAAATTATAGTTATAAATGAGCTGAGAGAGTATTGAGGGAGAAGCAGAGAAGGCAAGGAGTAAGCCTTGAGGAAATCCATCACTGAGAGCTAAAGAAGAAAGCAAAACCAACACGATATTGTGAAGTAAAGAAAAAATAATAATAATAAATAAATAAATGAAAAAAAGAAAAGAGGACCAAGGTCCAAGTAGAGCACCTGGGCTTGATGTCTTAAGACCTGCCTTGTGAAGGAAGGGTTCCCAGAATGAAGGAGTGGTCAGCACTGCGTACTTAAGCACCGTAAAATTCATGACACAGTTTATACAGTACAGCTTATTGGAGCACTGTCAATCAAATATTGATAATATTAAATCATTCACTAGTTCTCAGTGATATTAAATGAATTCTGATTACCACACAATAGAGGTATTTTAATTTAAGGAATAGTTATATACATTTCTTCCAAACTAAGTTTTAAAAGGAATAGGATCTTCTTTGGAAACAAAGATGCTTTCTTTTTGTAGCAATATGATTAGAATCTGTCTGGGTTGGATCCTTACGTATATTCAACACAACTATATCTCAAAAAGTAACCTAATTTATTGTGTGGTGGGAAGGTTGAGGAAGGAGAGGCCCATGTATAAGAATTCTCTGCAGATGGAAAGTAATATTCAGGATCTCCTTAAGTTTCATGAAGATTAAATTTCCAGTTTAAGTGCAATGTTTCATTAATTAGCTTTTATTTGTCTCCCTCAATTGGAAATCTAACCATTGTCTGTCATAGATGTGCGTTGTTTTGAAAATACTGGCACCACCTTCAAATATCTAAATTTCCCTTGGACTATTATTTTGAGCCAAAACTTATTTTGGGTTGCTTCCTAATTTTCTAAGATCATTTTTAACAACAAAAAAAAAGAGTAAGTATTTTAGAGTTTTATCTATCATAAAATATTCTCCACTGATGCTGTAAAGTTAACAGAACTTTAAAAATTTTTAAACTTTGCTGTCAAATCATGTGCTTACTTTTGAAAGCAATAACTTGTCTATTTAAAGTCTGCATTATGACACTTATTAGCGAGTATTTTATTATGGGAGAGAATTGTAGCGTGTTCCCACATGTGGATGTGGCAAGAATCATTTTCAGCAAGCCTTCCGCAGAGGCGTTCTGAATGCCCAATTTGCATTTTGCGCAGTTCAGCGGCTGATTGTTTGGATGAACTGAGTTCACACTGCCAGCTATTATGCTGCTCCTCGTGAGCATTGCTGGGTCTAGGAGTGCTCATCTACAGGCCCAGGCTTTTGTCTGGAAAAATGTTTTCATTTGTGCCCTGCGAGTCCAAAACTCATGCTTTTTCTTAACTCATTTGTTTTGCATTCATGCCAACCCACCTTGTGATCATATATGGGTAGCTAAACCTGACTCTTGGGCTTTATATGATAGAATCTTTGAGCTCAGAGTCAGTTACGCTTAACACTTCTGCAGCATNCCTACTTATTTTATTACTGCTTCATCTCCAACCTCTAGTGTGTAAGTTCCCTGAGAGCAAGAGTTTTGTCTTTTGTTCATTGCCATATCAGCAGTAATAATAGAATCTGACACAGTGCTTTGCCAACATTTATTGAATGAAGAAATAGATTGCATGGGAATGAAAAGGAGAGAAAGTACTTAAGAATCTCAAGTACCTGGTTTGTGTAAGTGGCTGCTAAGTATGGTTCCATGTCTAAGACAAGTAGCAAGTCTTGTCTTGCTACTTGGGATAAAATCAGAGATTGCCCTTTAGACATAGTTTGAGATGCATTTAAGACTGTCTTAAAGGAAACTGTCAAGGAAGCCACTAAACCTAACCTGGAGCTCAGATGAGAGTCTTGACTGGTATGTTTGATAATGATTATCATTGAAATTATAGTTATAAATGAGCTGAGAGAGTATTGAGGGAGAAGCAGAGAAGGCAAGGAGTAAGCCTTGAGGAAATCCATCACTGAGAGCTAAAGAAGAAAGCAAAACCAACACGATATTGTGAAGTAAAGAAAAAATAATAATAATAAATAAATAAATGAAAAAAAGAAAAGAGGACCAAGGTCCAAGTAGAGCACCTGGGCTTGATGTCTTAAGACCTGCCTTGTGAAGGAAGGGTTCCCAGAATGAAGGAGTGGTCAGCACTGCGTACTTAAGCACCGTAAAATTCATGACACAGTTTATACAGTACAGCTTATTGGAGCACTGTCAATCAAATATTGATAATATTAAATCATTCACTAGTTCTCAGTGATATTAAATGAATTCTGATTACCACACAATAGAGGTATTTTAATTTAAGGAATAGTTATATACATTTCTTCCAAACTAAGTTTTAAAAGGAATAGGATCTTCTTTGGAAACAAAGATGCTTTCTTTTTGTAGCAATATGATTAGAATCTGTCTGGGTTGGATCCTTACGTATATTCAACACAACTATATCTCAAAAAGTAACCTAATTTATTGTGTGGTGGGAAGGTTGAGGAAGGAGAGGCCCATGTATAAGAATTCTCTGCAGATGGAAAGTAATATTCAGGATCTCCTTAAGTTTCATGAAGATTAAATTTCCAGTTTAAGTGCAATGTTTCATTAATTAGCTTTTATTTGTCTCCCTCAATTGGAAATCTAACCATTGTCTGTCATAGATGTGCGTTGTTTTGAAAATACTGGCACCACCTTCAAATATCTAAATTTCCCTTGGACTATTATTTTGAGCCAAAACTTATTTTGGGTTGCTTCCTAATTTTCTAAGATCATTTTTAACAACAAAAAAAAAGAGTAAGTATTTTAGAGTTTTATCTATCATAAAATATTCTCCACTGATGCTGTAAAGTTAACAGAACTTTAAAAATTTTTAAACTTTGCTGTCAAATCATGTGCTTACTTTTGAAAGCAATAACTTGTCTATTTAAAGTCTGCATTATGACACTTATTAGTGAGTATTTTATTATGGGAGAGAATTGTAGCGTGTTCCCACATGTGGATGTGGCAAGAATCATTTTCAGCAAGCCTTCCGCAGAGGCGTTCTGAATGCCCAATTTGCATTTTGCGCAGTTCAGCGGCTGATTGTTTGGATGAACTGAGTTCACACTGCCAGCTATTATGCTGCTCCTCGTGAGCGTTGCTGGGTCTAGGAGTGCTCATCTACAGGCCCAGGCTTTTGTCTGGAAAAATGTTTTCATTTGTGCCCTGCGAGTCCAAAACTCATGCTTTTTCTTAACTCATTTGTTTTGCATTCATGCCAACCCACCTTGTGATCATATATGGGTAGCTAAACCTGACTCTTGGGCTTTATATGATAGAATCTTTGAGCTCAGAGTCAGTTACGCTTAACACTTCTGCAGCATCAGCAGAGGTGGCTGTGTTATACTCAGCGCTATAAGTTTAGACAGAAGCCCTGGAAAACCTTGTTGAACCGTGAGAAGTTAGCCTCCCTGACCACTCAGATTCTCACCTTTCCTCTGACCTTCCTTTTCTCTTATTGCTATACAGTCTTGGCTTCAGTGGCTCTTCAGATTCACCCACCTAGATGTAGACTTAACTCGTTCGTTTAATGCTTAATTTTTTTGAGCTTTGGGAGGAAAGAAAATGAGATTCAGTGACTTCTGAAGGTGGGGGAGGGGCTGTTGGGCACCAGTGGGTAGAGGCAGTGTTGTGCCAATGGTAGATGTGTTGGTTCTCGTTGTTGACAGACATTGGCACGTCATTAAATTATAGAGGATGTGCTCAGCCTAATTAGATAATGAATTTCATAAGAAACTGAACATATTTTGGTATCATTGTTCAATGGTAGTTATTACAGATAATTCTCTTGGGCAGGCTTCCTTTTAAGTCAGTTATTTAAGCAAAAGTCTAAATCAGTCTTTTAGCTCTGTCTTTTCTAATACATTAAAATTTTAATCTTACCTGTGCAATAATGTAAGGTCTTGTTGAGGTCACACACCTGTACTCCTAGAAAGGGAATAAAAATACTATGGATTACACTTTCCATTTTCAAATCCCCACATACTCTGATTGTTCCCATCACCATACTCTGGGCTTACTTATAAAATTGATATGGGTGTGAAAGGGTAAAAGCCTTAAGAAACGTAAGTTTAAAGGAAAAAGATGTGACTTTTGTTACAGGTGCTATCTTGTTTTGTTAATCTCATCCACTTTTTCACAATTTTTGTGTTTGCTTTTAAACTTTAGAAACGACATAAAGCTGATAATGCGGTGAACAAGAAGCAGACGCAAGGTAGGAATTTTACATTTTGTTTCTTGTATCTGTCAAAAACACTCATGGTGATACCTACCAATCACTTCATTTAAATATAATTCAACTGAGAACACTGTGTATCTCTTAAGTTTTGCTTTGTAGTGTTTATTAGCTTGACACTTAAATTCACCTTAGAGTGATTTACAGGGATAATGTATTATTTTTGAAAAGTAAAGTTTTTAATACCTTTAAGTGCCTCATAGCAACGTACTCATAAGTACTGTCCATAATATCTGCAGTTGCTTTATCAGTGTTAAATGCTACAAAATGTGTGTGTGTGTGTATGAGATCTATAGATGTTACTTTAGAGAAGATTTATAGAAAATAGTCAGGTGTGATGTTACTTGGCTAAAAGGCATGTTGGAAGCACTTTGAGTTATCCTGTACTTGCAGGTGATAAATGCTTCAGAAATAAGTAGAACCAAGCCAGCTTCGGAAAAGCACATGGCATACTGATGTGGCTCTGTACTGTGGGTCTCATTTTGATGGAGTCGAAACCCAGATGACCTTTAACACAAGCAAATAGATCACTGTTGCTTTCAATTAAAAAAAAAAATACCCAGGGACGTGTGAAACAGACTTCTTACCCCATCCCTGAGCTTTCCCCATCTGAGAATATCATCTCTCTCTGAAGGTCCCTATTGTGGTAAGGATCAGCCATGTCTGCCAAAATTAGCTGATAATTAAAAATGGTATTTTTATACAGCTATGATTTTTGTGGCTTTCTGTCAAAATGCCTCATTTCTCTTCTCACCACCTACCAAAGGAATTATCTGCTTATAGTTGATGCATTCGAAAATGGTACATTTACTAATGCATTACCTAAGAAATTAAACATTTATTGAGATTATACTTGTTATTGGACACATGAAAAACTATAAGATGGGAACTCTGTAAAGGTGAAAAATGATCTTGTGTGGAAAATGAAGGGTTTGCATTACATGATCCCTAGATTTTTGTAACAAATAATGATTTCTGTGTCAAATGCTTTACGGATTCAAAAGCAGGAGAGAGAATTGTGGGGTAACTTGAGCTAGATCTTGAGTTTGGGGAAAAGTTTGGATAAACAGAGGCCCTTGGGAAGGGCATTGCCTGTTGTGCTGAGTGAGGAAGGAAGAAGAGAGGTTTTCTGAACAGAGATGAAGACAGCTGTTGGGTTGCTTTGTGGAACCACGGCTAGAGTGCCAGGTGGAGAAAGAACATTCATGGCGAAGGGAAGCAAAGACATGGTCAGAAAGGTGGCTGCTGTTGTTCAGTCATTAAATCCTGTCTGACTCTTTGTGACCCCATGGACTATAGCTCGCTAGGCTCCCACGTTCTCCACTGTCTCCTGGAGTTTGCTCAGAGTCACGTCCATTGGGTTGATGATACCGTCTAACCATGTCATCCTCTGCCATCCTCTTCTCCTCTTCCCTTCAGTCTTTCTAATCATCAGGGTCTTTTCCAGTCAGTTGGATCTTCTCATCAGGTGGCCAATGTATTGAGAAAAGTAGGTTAAATTTACTGGGCCTTGAGTGCAAAGCCAGGGGATTCCAACTTTTCTTATATATATTAAGTAGCTGGAGAAAGTTTACAAGCCAAAAAGAGAAAAGATAAATTGCAGATGAAAGTTGGAGAGCAGAATGTCATTCAATAGGGGGCTGTTAGAAGCCTGAGGATTAAGCTACTCTAGGAGTTTAGTCAGAAAAGGACAGCCATAGATATTGAAAAGGGGAAAAAGCTCAAATGTTTCAGGTACGGGTATTTTTTGCAATGTGCAGTTTTTGCATTTGTTGTCATATTACTCAGGACGCTCAGCAACAGCTTTTAAACCAGAAATATTTAACAGTTTTTTCCAGTGTATATTGTATCCTATGGCAGAAGGGTCATAATCTCAGGGACTAGCAGTTAATTATTTTCAAGCCTTGGTCCAAGAATTCAACGTTGTACAGTTGGAGAGTAGCCATCATAGCTGCTGCTTTAGGCTACCACACCCTGTACTGATTAGTTCTCTGATTTTCCAGGTACTTGCCTACTACCAAAAAAATTCCCTTTTGCCTACTAATCAGGAAAAATATTCTGTCTTAGTTATCATTCTTGGTTCACCTATTCATTCTAGATTAACAGGATCAACTCTGTAGGTTAAAAGTGAGAGGAAAGGCTTCTATAGTAGCCCCTTCATGTCAAAAAGAAAATATTAAGGCTTACATATGGGCTTCCCAGGTGGTGCTAGTGGTAAAGAACCCACCTGCAATGCAGAAGAGACGTGGGTTTGATGCCTGGGTCAAGAAGATTCCCTTGGAGTAGGACCTGGCAACCCACTCCAGTATTCTTGCCTAGAGAATGGACGGAGGACCCTGGCAGGCTACAGTCCATAGCGTTGCAAAGAGTCAGACACGGCTGAAGCGACTTAGCGTGTACTCAGGGCTTACATATAAAAACCATTTTAAGTCAGCAGAATAGTCGGAAAGCCCATATCCAAGAAATTATGGTCTTTAATTTGACTTGAATATTTTCTAAGAGAATTGTATCCTTTTTTTTTTTCTTTGCCCAGTTTGAATATTGGTCATCTTTGATTTAGAAATTGATCAGAGTTAACAGGAACGTTTGAGTAGGATACCACTTGCTGTCAGAAGACTCAAATTGCTTTATATGAAAGCCATCTGTCATTAGGCCAGATTGAAATTCGATTTGCTTTCCTGAGTTGAAAGGCAGGAATGGACGTAGGAGTGGGAAGGGAGTTATTTTTTACAGATAATTTTTGACAGACATTTGAAGTTTTCAATTTCATTTTCTCAGTGTTTACCAAGACCATGTAATGTATAAGAGGACATCTTTCCCCCAGATTCAAATATTGATCTTTATGTGTTCTTAGCAAAATCAATATTTTCTCTCCTTAGTTTGCCTTGAGGCAACAGAGGTGACAATTTCCCTCTGTCATTCCGTAGTGACTTCAGAAGCACAAACCCATGATTTCACTTACAACATTTTCAGCCGTTTAACTGTGGACTGGTACCTACCTGATGCCTCATTTTCACCAGTGAATGAACTCAAGCAGAGATTAAATTCCAGATTCTGCAGAGGGCAGGTCTTCTTCCTCTTTGTGCCCACACATCTCTAGCCCAGGGGCCCATCCTTAACAGGTGCTCTGTGTGAGTAAAGGAACCACTCTCTCTTTAGATACTTCGGTGCAGATAAGGAAGCAAGAAGAAACTAGGAATGAAAGGAGCCTCCTTGAAAATTCATTAGCTAGGCTGTGAGCAAAGTGGAAAGCCGTAGTTTTGAAACACTGTGTCCCAGACTGATTTGCAGGCACTGATGAAAAACCGCTCTGGTGGAAGTTCTTGCTGTCTCTTTACTTTGTCTGTTGAAGTCATTATGTCATTATTTCACTCTGCTCAGTCTCCTGTGAACATTGTGCTGTTTCCACTTATCACTTCCATTGCCCAAAGCCCCAGAGCACTGCCATATTCGGGATGCCCAGTTTCCCTGACCTCTACACTTACCTTTGTGTTCTCTGATTTCTTCCTCAGTATTTGAACTCACAGTACTTGAAGTACCCTATTCCATGTGTTTGTATACACTTGGGAGCCAGTCTCTTATTGTGGATCCTTAATTGGATTTCCTTGGCCAAAGTTAGTGCTGCAGAAATTTGTAAATGATACATTTGTAATTATCATCATCATGTGTATATCGAAACCAGTCCCGGTATGAATTTGCTCTGGTGGTTGAGCTAGTTCTCTTTTTAAACTGTCAGCATGTGCTTTTATTTTTTTGTGGAAAACTACTGTAGCTGGCATGCCAGTATTTCAAGTGGAATGACAGTTTCACACAAAATCACAATAAAGAGGCCTGGGAAGGGACGGAGATCTAAATAGTTAAAGTGAAATAAGCCTCTTAAGGAAGTAGATTTGCTTTTTTAAAATCCCAGGTTTGGATGTCTTCCCTGAAGGATGGTGTGCATACAGTCTGCAGGCGAGAATGTCTGGGAGATGCCTGTGACATCTGGTGTTAGCCCGTCAGTCACCCGATTGGATGCTGCTGTTGAATGAGGGTCACCATTACTGCTGTTAGTTTATTTTCATACCTCATTTTCTTAGTAGGTATTAATAGCTATCGGATTAGAATAAATCTTTAATAAAGCAGTTTTGCTTTATTTTAATTTAATGGAGAAAAAGACAACAGCAATTTCTTTTTAACGAGGCACATAGCTAAAAATTAGATTTCATCTCCAGCTGCTGCATTCTTCCCCAGAGCCACATCTGCCTCTTCAGAAGTGGAGTTGAGCAGGTGGCAGCTGATAACCCCTAGCAGGCTATGTCCCTGCACGGCATATAGTTGCTTATCTCCTACTGGAAGCTATTTCATCTTTAAAGTCCTTTATGAAAAAGACATTGAGTTGGTGTGGGTTGAATTTGTTTTAGGTTGTTACGGCTGTGGCCACCTACTGCCAGGGCTAAATCCATCTGGTTGAGTGCAACTTTGTGCTAAGGGATTTAAAATAGCACCATTTTCCTGGCTTCTTCAAAAAGCCAGTCTGCAGCTTTTTCACCTCGCTGGAGGCATCTGCATGTCTGATCCATCCCTAAGTCTGGACCTGTCCTCTGCCGTGTGTACATAAATTACCTATAAATAGTTCACAGATGATATTGTTTCCATGAGCTTAAAACGTGGACTTAAAAATTGAGCACTATTTTCCAAAGAACGTTTTCAGATACCTATAAGATTATTAATTATCTTCAAATTAAAATTTAAACATTTTAGGATTTTATAAATTGAACTTGTTAGATATTTTCAACAGAAGCTCTGGTTGAAAAGGATGTATTTATTTAGGGGGAAGTACAGCCCTAGATTGGCTTTCATTTGTCCCAGAAATAAAAGTTGCACACCAAGAAACAAAAAACCCACTGAGGAAATTGAGGGCCATAGATAAAGTGAAAGGAAAAAAACAGGTGTGGCTCCAGGTTAGACTATTTATTGTTTCACTTCAATAAGTCTTACTGAACATCTACCTTGTCTAAGACCCAGTGCCAAAAATGCAGAAAGAAAGCAGGCTTTGTGCCTGCCCTACAGGAAATTAGAATCTGGTAGGGAAGGTAAGATGCTCCCTGATGTTACAAAGAAGATAGAAAAACTAATAAAGGCCAAAAGAAAGAGGTGGAGATTTAGAAATGTCACATGCAAGGTTCATAAAGACAAGTGGCCTTTCAGTAAGCAGAGCTGTTGAGATGGTTGGGGGGTGATCCATGAGATAATGGGGAGGCGTGAGGTATATTCTGGGAATAGCAAATAGAGTTGTCCTTCANAGGTGGAGATTTAGAAATGTCACATGCAAGGTTCATAAAGACAAGTGGCCTTTCAGTAAGCAGAGCTGTTGAGATGGTTGGGGGGTGATCCATGAGATAATGGGGAGGCGTGAGGTATATTCTGGGAATAGCAAATAGAGTTGTCCTTCAGTATCCATTGGGGATTGGTTCCAGGACCCCCATGATACCATATCCAATGCTCAAGTCCCTTATACAAAATATCATAGTGAGTCTCAGATGCAGAACCCAAGGAAATGGCAGTGGGCAGGGCTGAATGTAATCTCTTTAGACTGTGGCATAGGATACATGACAGGGAGCAGTGGGGACAGGAATGGGGAGACAAGATAGAATCATAATTTGGAGGCTTTTGAAAACCAGAGTGAAGAACTTAAAGAGAATTACTGAAAGGGATGGCTAGGTTCCCAGTCATACTTTTGAACAAAGAAGGTGACAGCTGTATGGGGAGGGGTGGTGTGAGACACAAAAGGAGACTGACTTTTAATTAATTAGGGAAGAGGAATTGGGCGGTGTTGATGAGAAGTCAAAGGGAAATACAAATGGATAGGTCCAACTGGACTTGCCACCAGAGGGGAAGCCCCATCAAACACCAAGTGCTGCTGAATTAATAGAGGACTGGGACAGTGATACCCACTAAAATGAGCATTTAAGAAGTCCGAAGATAGATAAACAACAAGAATTTACTGTGTAGCACAGGGAATTACAGTCAATATCTTACAGTAACGTACAATGAAATACCATCTGCAAAAAAAAAAAAACTGAATCACTCTACTGTACATCTGAAACTAATACAGTATTGTAAGTCAGATATACTTAAGTTAAAAAAATAAAAAGTCACAGTTCTTAACTGGAGTTCTAGTTCTAAACTGGAGAGTAATCAGGGAGTCTGTGAGAACCGAAGCCTGACTACAGGGAAGGGTGGAATGAATGATTTGCAAAGCAGTGAAGGGAGATTTTTCTTTCAAGGAATGTCTCAGTTATGTGAAGGAAATGCAAATGATTCATGGCTCTAGGCAGGACTGGGGAAAACATTTTGAGCAAAGGAGGTTACAATGAGTTAGTTCCCCACATCAGGTGGCCAAAGTATTAGAGTTTTGGCTTCAGCTTCAGTCCTTCCAATGAATATTCAGGGTTGATTTACTTTAAGATTGACTGATTTGGTCTCTTTACTGTCCAAGGGACTCTCAAGAGTCTTCTCCAGCACCACAGTTCAAAGCATCAGTTCTTTGGCTCTCAGCCTTCTTTATGGTCTAGCTCTCACTGGAAAAACCACAGCTTTGACTATACAGACTTTGTCGGCAAAATGATGTCTTTGCTTTTTAATATGCTGTCTAGGTTTCTCATAGCTTTTCTTCCAAGGAGCAAGTGTCTTTTAATTTAATGGCTGCTGTCACCCTCTGCAGTGATTTTGGAGCCCAAGAAAATAAAATCGGCCACTGTTTCCACTTTTTCCTTATCTATAAGCAAGTTGATAAAAGTCATATCAATTAATTTCTCTAAAAAGAATATGGATGAGAGTGGAACTCAAAAAGTTCCCTTTGTCCTTTGTGTCAATACACCCCAAGCAGGTTGTTGCTTAATTTGACTTTTCTAGGCAAGTTTATGCAGGAGACTTTTGTGCATTTGCCAGTTTGTGCTGCAAGAGGTTTTTGCCTTCAAGTTATCTTTGTAAGTAAGGGTCTACGTAGTAAATGAATTGATGCTTTAATTTGTGTATGTTGGTTTTCCTTCTCTGCCCAGTTCAAAACCATAAGCTCAGCAGCACTCTTAGCCTTCTCAGTGCACTAAAGCTCCTCTTCAGTGGTAACTCCCGTATAGGAGTTACAGCATGCTGCCTTTACTGTGATTTCTCTATTTTCTGTGACAGTGGGGCAGAAAGTGGGGACAAGTTGTCCCCTTGGATAACTTGCCTTTTGTTACCTGCTTCAAGAAGTGGCCTGATTGCCCAGGAATAGCAGGCACCCCATACCCCAGTGACTCTTCCAACAATCCTTGTGGTAGACCAGTTAGATGGCTGCGGTAATGGCTTCTCTCACCAGTTAGGTGAGCCAGCACCTGTACCTGCAAGACATGTTGATCAAGTCCTGAAAGACAGACAGTTTCTCCAGAGCCTTTGATTAGGAAATTCCCCAGGGACTGTAACAGAATGTTTTCATTTCAGAAAAGACAGCCCATTACAACAAAAGCTGTTGAGTAGCATCNACCAGTTAGGTGAGCCAGCACCTGTACCTGCAAGACATGTTGATCAAGTCCTGAAAGACAGACAGTTTCTCCAGAGCCTTTGATTAGGAAATTCCCCAGGGACTGTAACAGAATGTTTTCATTTCAGAAAAGACAGCCCATTACAACAAAAGCTGTTGAGTAGCATCCTGCTCAGTAAAAACAGGTGACATTTGAGGTGTTTGTTTAAAATCTGAGCTCTGCCATGCATATTGTCAGACTAATTAGCCCATGTGGAAATTATAGCAGGTGTGTTTGGGGAACTACTGAGAGGTGGAAGAGGTTTGCATTTAAAAGAATGAGTTGTTGTAGCATCATGAGACAGGCCATTGGCATAATTCTGTCCTACCTTGTTTGCAGTCCCCTTCACCAGGCATCACTGGTCATCTCTACGACTCACTTTCTCTAGGGTTATGAAGTAAGTTTACTTTGGGCTCAGGAAAGCTGAAAGCTCAGCAAAGGACCCAGCGTCACTTCTTGCTTCCTCTAAACCTGGCTAGAGCTGGGTCAGAGGAGGTCAATGATTAAAAATAACTAGGCTGCTATTTTAGTCACCAGCCTATACATGTGATATGGTTTATTTTCATTGTTCCGTGGTTGGATTTTAGGAACCAGTTCAGAAGTAAAGACAGTAATGAATTGTGACAGACTTTTATACTCAGCCAGTATTCAAGCCTTAAATTGTACAGAAACCTTTTCTAGATTGTGAGCTGTGATTTTTAACTTCACCAGAATTCTGTTGTTCTCTATATGTTAAAATGGGTCTAGCCTCAAGTTTGAAGAAACTGTGCATGCAGCCTTTATTTCTGTGTTCCAGTTTTGTATGCAAGAACAAATAAAATTGGGGGTAAAATATAGAAAGGGTAGAAACATCCCAGGGTCTAAAAAGCCTCCAGGTGATGCTGATGACATGGGTCTGAGGACCACTTGTTGAGTACCCAGGTTCTGTGCTACATCCAAAGATGTGTTTCTCTACCTGGTTAGAATTCTAAGTCAGTGTAGGACATTAAGGTAGCTTACAATTGTATTAATCCAGTCCACTGTAACTTTCAGAATAAATACCAAATCCTCATCAGATTGACACAATTCAAATGACTGATAACAATTTGTGCTTTTCTAAGTTTATTGTCAGTGGAACTTTATATATTGCTAATAATGATATAGATTGATAGATATGATATAGATTGCAGTAGGAATGAATCTGGTTGTATCTGATAAAAGTACAAACATAAATACCCTAGAGCCAGCAGTGCTCCTTTGGGAATCCTATAGGACACAATCATGTAAATATATTTCAGTGTTGTTTGCGGTGGCAGAAAAAGCCACCTCAGAGTCAGAGTTTCCATTGAAAGGAGGATAGTTGAATACACTATGATATAGTTGTTATGTAAAAGAGTTGTGTGACAGCTGGGCTGAAACAGCTCTATGCTCATCTCAGGGACACCTGGAATTGTGATGCTGAAACTTGGCCAAGAGAAGGACAAGATGGACTAATTGGTGAATTATAAGGTGCTTTGTAGGGTTTGAAACTCCCTGGGGCACCCAAAAGTTGCTTCTCTGCTTGGTTTAAGGATGTATATAGAGGGGTAGCTTAACTGAGTTGTAACTTACCTGGTTTAACCTGTAACATAATCTAACTTGTCTAATTGATGAAGTCGCTCAGTCGTGTCTGACTCTTTGCGACCCCATGGACTGTTGCCCACCAGGCTCCTCTGTCCGTGGGATTCTCCAAGTAAGAATACTGGAGTGGGTTGCCATTTCCTTCTCCAGGGAATCTTCCCGACCCAGGGATCGAACCCAGGTCTCCCATATTGCGGGCAGATGCTTTAACCTCTGAGCCACCAGGGGGTATAAAAGATCCCCTGGAAACATCTTCCCAGGCTTCCCTGAAGTTAAGATTTATCCTATATATCATGGAGTTTAAATCCATGTCCTCGGTGAATGAGAAAAAACCCTGGAGGGCTGTGCCTAGAAGTTTCTTAGGCTCCTGGTACTTTCCTGGGTTTTTAAGCTACCACTCTTTATCCAGCTGTACCACATCCTATAGTTTGATTAAAACTTTTCTTGAATGCATCCTGTGGAGTCTTGTGAGTCTGTTTAAATTATCAATCCATTTGTAACAGATGCAAAGATACAAGGGATTATTTTTCAAAAAATAGACTGTCTCCATGCTTTGTTCTGAAAGTACATGTTAAGTGGAAAGCCAGGTTGCAGAGAAATACATTTTCTGAAAAGAAAGAAAATAAACATTCATACGGCTATGCTTGTCTAGAGGAAAGTACTTGAGGATGCATCAGTTAGCATTCTTTACCTTGAGAAGGTGGCATGAGATGAGGAGAGAAGTTCAACTTTTCATTTTATATAACTCCAGTTGGCTTGGATAATGATACATTGATTCTGTAGTTTGGTAGAAAACATTATCAGCTGAATTTGTATTTAAAAGTTTCTTAGCCGTGTCAGTTTTTGTAGTAAGACATATTTTCCAGTGTGTCTCCAGTGATGAATAGAGAGGAACCATTTGGATGGAGAGGAGGAGGGAAGAGGGTAGGCGGATATACTGTTCTGGTGGAGGCAGGCATTCCCTATGAGATGATAGAACTGGCTGGTTTAGAGAGGGAGGGTGCTGCAGAAGGGTCAGGTGGGGGGAGTCGAGGATGTAGATGGATTCGAATGTGCATGGAGAAGCCATCCAAGCAAGGTTGAAGGGGATGAGTATTTGGGGAGGATGGAGAACTGAAGCAGATTCACATGGTTTTCCAGGTTTCCATGAAAGTGGCCACGCTTCTAACCTCCCTGGTGGAGCAGACTCCCTGGCATGGTCTGCTGAGTTTGGTGAGCCTGTTGTGACTCTTCCAGCCTGTAAGGGGAACGCAGTGGAGTGGTTCAGAGCTATTTTGGGATGTGAACTGACACCTCTTCCAGGTGGCAGCATTTCAAGGAGGGTTAGTTAAGTTACAGAGCTGAGGGGTGGCGCAAAGCTGACATCAGAGGACGTTGCTATCCCAAACACATATTAGTACATCTACTGGTTGCCTAACCATTTCCAGCTGTTCGCATTGGGATCATTTTAGGAACTTTCTGAAGCTGAAAAGGTTATTTTAAGCAAATGTGTAAATAGTTCATTGGCATCATTTTATGTAGCTGTTTGTTATTGAGTTATAATTCATATACTGTAAAGTTTATTATTTTCAAGTGTACAGTTCAGTGTTTTTTATGCATCCATCACCACTATCTGATTCCAGAGCATTTTCATCACCTCAAAAAGAAACCCCAGACATATAAGCAGTCAGTCCTCATTGCCCTCTTCTATGAGCCCTGACAACCACTAATCTACTTTCTATCTCTATGGATTTCTCTACTCTAGGCATTTTACATAAAGGGGACCATACAGTATGTAGCCTTTTGTGTCTGGCTTATCTTCAGGAGTCATCCAGTTGTCACGTGTATCAACACTCCATTCCTTTTATATGACTGAATAATCTTCCCGTTGTGTGGATATACCCCTCTTGTCTAACCATTCATTGGTGTATGGGATTTCACTTGTTTTCACTTTCTAATTATGAACAATGATATGGTAAACAGTTGTGCACAAGTTCTTGTATGAATATGTTTTCAGTTCTCTTGGATATACACTTAGGTATGAAATTTCTGTATCTCATGATAGCTCTGAGGAGATGCCAAAGTGCCAAAGTGTTTTCCTCTGCAGCTGTTTTTTAAACATTGTGTGTATATTTTTAACAGGAAATCTACTAGGGAGCAGGGTTGTATCTTTAGTAAATCTACTACTATGGCTTTATGTGGCCCCAAACACATAAGAACATCAATGTATCCACTTTCCATCCAGTGAGTATTGACTGAGCACCTTTGTGTTGCTGCATGGAAACACTGGGAATACAGCAGTGAACAGAAAGAGAACATTCTTGAGTCCCAAATCTTGGAGTCTAGGGGAAGAAATTCTTTTTTTTTTTTTTTTTTT
>SJYA01000935.1:432428-508866 GCA_006410615.1 Neotragus moschatus | reverse complement strand
TTTTTTTTTTTTTTTTTGCATAAGAGGAGAAATTTAAAAATAAGGTGAACAATGAGGCATATGAGGATAAAAAAACTGCCAAAAATAATACAGCATTGTTGACAAACTGAAATTAATTTTCTTAGAAAGTATTGCTATAAAACAAACGGAAAAAAAATCCTACCAGAACTAATAAGTGAATTTAACAAAATTAATGGTGACAGGGTCATTGTATGAAAGTTTAATGCATTTCTGTATACCACCAATGACTAACTGGAAAATGCAGTAAAAAGAAAAACTTACAGTATAAGGAAAAAAGTCATCCAATATCAAGAAGCAAATCTAATAAAAGACTCATGCACTGTAAACTACAAAAACATATTGGAGAAAATTTATGAAGACAATAATTAATAGAAAGATATAGCTTGTCCGGGCTTCCTATGAATTGAAACGCTTGAGCCCTAAATCAAAGTCTTAAGTGGGTTTAGAGTTTTTGTTTTTTTCAGAATTGACAATTCAGTTTTAAAATTTACATGGAAATGCAAAGAACTCAAAATAGCCAGACAATATTGGAAAAGAACAATGTAGGAAGACTACCTAAATTTAGGACTTACAGTGAGAGTTACAGTGTTCAAGGCATGGTATATATTGGTATGAAAAATGTGTAAATTGATCAGTGGCATAAATACAGAATCCAAAAATCAGTCCCCCATAGTACCATGTCAATTTAATGGTGGAAATAAACTTTTTTTTTAACAGAATCTCAGATACACTGTTTGAAACTTCAGTACAAAAAATATTGTGTAATTCTTTGCATGTGACATGCAAAACTAGCTTATGGTGAATAATTTATATTTGCCTCTGGGGATGGGAGGATGGGTGGATGGTAGAGGCATACAAGGAGTCTTTCTGGAGTTCTGTATCTTGTTCTAAGTAGTGGATTCATAGATGTTTACAGTTTTTTAAAACTCATTGAACAGAACACGTAAGGTCTATATAGCTGGTTGTAAGTTTTACCTCAGTGAAGGATAGAAAAACCTCATGTGTGTGAGCCAGGCAGGTTTCCTAAATAAGGGAAGTAGGCTGTATGTCCAGCAGTTGGAAACCACAAGCATGGTGACGGAGTGGTGAGCCTCTTGGAAAGTGGTGACCCCTGCTGTCCCAGCCGCAGGTCACAGTACAGGAACTGACCAGGCTTCTCGATGAGCCTGAACTCTTCATTTTCATGTCAAACCTCTTAATTTTAAAAATACTGGACGCTGGTTTAGTCTAGGTTCAATACAGGATACAGGATGCTTGGGGCTGGTGCACGGGGATGATCCAGAGAGATGATATTGGGGGGAGAGGTGGGAGGGGGTTCAGGATTGCGAACTCATGTACACCCATGATGGATTCATGTCAATGTATGGCAAAACCAATACAGTAATGTAAAGTAAAATAAAGTGAAAATAAAAATTAAAAAAAAAAGACACTGGGGTATTGCAGTGGGAGAATGTTTACTTATATGAGATAGGATTAGAAGAAAATAAATAACAATAGTACTATTGAGCAGGATTTTTTTTTCTAATTTAAACCTATACAGATTTTAGCCCCATCATTCAGTTATGTACATTTGAACAGCACTTTTCCAGTGCTCCTTGTTGAGTACTTAATATTGTAGCCACTATGATTAGGGGCAAAATGCTCTCATTTGTTTATTCTTTGTAACAACTGATTTTGAGGAAGATATTGCTTGACACTGATGGAGATGGCATGTAAACCCAGGACTTTTTTACTCTTAAGCATTGTGCTCTGAACCCCTTGTACTCTAGGGGCAGTTTTACTGGTGGAATTGTACTAAGTCACTTGAGTCGTATCCAACTCTTTGCGACCCTGTGAACTGTAGCCCGCCAGTCTTCTCTGTCCATGGAATTCTCCAGGCAAGAATACTGGAGTGAGTTTCCATTCCTGCCTCCAGGGCATCTACCTGACCCAGGGATCAAACCTGTGTCCCTTATGTCTCCTATATTGGCAGAAGGGCTCTTTACCACTAGCGCCACCCGTGTGGGTGAACTCTGCAGGCCTTAGAGTCTTGTGTTTTAGGGCATAGGGATCAGTTTTAGATGCTGGGGCTCAAATCCTTCACCCCCAACTGTAAACACTGAAACTTAAACTTATTCATATAGTTACTGGAAATTCTTTAGTGTTAGCTCTTCATCTTGGAATTATTTAAATTAATGAAGTTGATTCACCAAAATTCACTGTTAAGATACTCCTCCTTGCGCTTACTCATCTGTTTCACACTGGAGTGTCTTAGGTGCCAGGAATGCTGCGAAGTGCTAGAGATAAAGAAATGAAAGAGACATGGTCCCTGGGTTCAGGAAATTTTGAAATACTAAAAGATTATATTTAGATTAGAATATTTTATATTATAGCACTAGTTTTCAGACCTGTGAGTATGTAATTAATGTTAGGTTTGCTATTGCACAGTTTAGAGATTATCATTGTGATTTACTTAAGAAGGTTCAGCCTTCATCGCTTCTAACATCAAAAGAAACTGAATCTAATGTTTTCATGCCTTTAAGTTATTCATCTTGCAAATATTTACCCAGCAGCTACTTAGCACCAGGACTGTACTGCTTCCAGAGAATATTGTATTAAACAAAGCAAATGTTAGCTTTGCCCTCGTGGAATTTACTGTAAGGATAATTTGTTGACTGACCTTGACTTATTCTTTTTCTTAACTCCATGCTGTGCTATCTGCTTCACTTTATTCTCTTTTCTGTTTTATCTGTTAGTGTCTCTGGGTATATTCAGTATTATGCCACAGATGCACTGTAGGAATAAAAGAAAAGGAAACCGAGTAACTTTACTGTTGCAAACCAGTAATAAAACTCTGAGAAATTTCAACCCCTCAATCATAATTTAATTGTAGCCCTCTTTTGTTTCTTCTCNGTGCTATCTGCTTCACTTTATTCTCTTTTCTGTTTTATCTGTTAGTGTCTCTGGGTATATTCAGTATTATGCCACAGATGCACTGTAGGAATAAAAGAAAAGGAAACTGAGTAACTTTACTGTTGCAAACCAGTAATAAAACTCTGAGAAATTTCAACCCCTCAATCATAATTTAATTGTAGCCCTCTTTTGTTTCTTCTCAGTAAACCAAATATACAAATATTTGCTATTTTCCATTATTTTAAAGCTAAAAGTACAGATTTTTTTTTTAATCTACTGGTTTATGGATTAAATTTTTACTGCCTAGTTTGGAATCCATTCCTCTATGCTTGTAAATCTTTTTTTTTTTTTTTAGCATTGCTACTATTCTGGCTTCTGAAATGTTTTAAGCTTGTCACTCCCTTTTTCAAGCATTTTTGTGACTTTCTTCTCCAGCCAAGCCCTGTAATTCTTCTGTGTGCTAAAGAAAGCCCTTGGCGAAAGATTACCTTGTTAGTAATATTTTACTGTGAGACATAAAATGTGCATTGGTTGTTTCTTTGTATAATTTTATGTATTTTGCTGTCACAATTAGTTTTTAAACCTGTAAAAAATTGTTACCAGTTCATTTATTTGAAGCTGTTCATTTAAAAATGATGATTTCATCAGAGGTAGGCTTTTGATGAGTAATAAAAATGTTCTTAAAACTATCACCTTTTCTCTTTCCAGTTTTGAGAAATGGTGCTTGGGAAATTGTGCACTGGGAAAAGGTATGCATTGGTTTTTATTTTGTTATAGGAGGAGACATGCATAGAGGTATACTCTAGTAGATGTAATTTTTGTGCATGATATAAGGATTCCACTGATGTGAAAGCTGTTTAGTAAGTAATGTAAACATACATGGAATCCTCTTCAGTTAGTCATTTCCATTTAATAATTCTACAATATATTAGAAAGACTATTATCTTAAAGTTATATTTAGAACTTTTTTGTTTCTTTCATAGTATTTTTTGAGTACTATTTTCATAGATTTCATTTAACCATGGACTGTTTTGTGTTGTAATTTTTTTGCTTTAATCATCTACTGTCCAAGTAAAACAAAAATTAGATTCTGATAGTTCACATTTGTATATCTTACTTCAAATTCATTTATTGTGGCTGATCACATTTACACATTGCTAATTCATTTTTTTTTAAGTCTTACTAACTAAATATCATCTTCTAACTAGCTAAAAATCAGTTCCATAACATCAAGAAGTTAATTTGCTCATAGGACCTCTAACACGACAGTGAGTTGAGTCACAATTTAGCAAGTGTTATCCAAATGTTCATATGCTTTTCAGACCCCAGTTTCAAAAGGTAAGCTATGATCGTTAGTTCTCCTTTAGTTCTGGAAGACCATTTAACCTCCAGTCATCCACGAGTGAATAACCTTCCTAACTTTGTAAGAGACTTTTTGGAGCAAGGCCACTCCACCCAGGGACCTTGTTTTCTGATATTGCTAGGCCAACAGATGTGTAACCACACTCAGTTTATTTGCACTCCAGCATTTCCCAGTTAAAGGCCATGCCTTGATTCTCCCCTGTGACATTCACAGTCACCTTGCATCCTCCCAGGTAACAGGAATCTCTCTGAACTAATTGCATTTTGATTGTAAATCAGTGGCCAGAATAAAGTTGACATCTCCTTTTCTGAATATTTGAAAAGTCTCCCTGTCTTTGGCTTTTGACATGAGAGTAACAAAGAGGAAAATACTTTGTTCTTTCCTTATTTCTGTATCAGTTACCTCTTTTTCAGAGGCACAAGATAGAAAAAAAAAAAAAGCTCAATTTACTGTTTCAAAAGAAGTTTCCTTTATGCTTTTGTATAGTACTTATGGATTTAAACACTAGAAAGAAGCCAAGTAGGGTGTAGTCAAGTACGATAAATTGATTTTTATTATAAATATATTTCATTTACTAGGACTGTCAGGGTAATTGACATAAATGTATATCCAAAGAAATTGATAACAATTTCTTCTTACCTCAAGTGCTTGCTTAGAAAATAAATTAGTTGTAAAGTCAGGAGATAACCATCCACTGCCTCTCCCTAAAATTAATTTTAATTCATTTAAATGTTTTATTCTCCTATTGGGCAGTCATTATTCCAAGACTGAGTGGGTTATTTTAACTTTTCCAATTTTTCACGGACAGAAAATTAACTTACCAGCTTATAATTAATAGCATTCTCAGTTGTCTCGGAGTTCAGTGCCACACCTTCCCTGGATATCCCACTTTGAGAAACAGAAGGGTAGAATTTAACGTGTTGCAAAAAGTCATCCAGCCAAAATGAACTGATATTACTTAATAACTGGAAGTAGACACTTAGCTAATTAGAGTTAATATAAGTTGGCTCAGTGATGAATTCAAGATAAATATTCAGAAATTGACATGACTTTTCAGCAATAACAAATTTAGAAAAATACAGTGAAAAAAGAGATCTCATTCCTAGTGGCATGTGGGATGCTTACAAATAAATTTGAAATATATATATGACTGCTATAAATAAAACCTTGAAACTTTAAATGTTAAAGTTTCACATAAATAGGCAAATGTGTCATACTCCTAGAAAAACAAAGCCTTACTTCTTCAAAAGTAATGATATATCATGACCTCAGGGAAATCATCATTCCTGTTTCCTCAAGAGTTTACTAAATTATTCATTATAACTTCAAAAACACACAGTTGAGAAAATAGACTATTTTGGAAAATTAGCAATATGCAAGGATTAAATATAAATAAAATGAAAAGTTATTAAAATAGTGTGGATCTGTTGCACATATATACTTTGATGAATAGCATAAAACCAAAAAAAAAAAAAATGCCTTGAACTAAAGCCTACTTAATAAAAGTGGGGGAAAATCACCTATAAAAGAATTATTTAATAAATCATGTCAGAACCACAGATTAGCAGTTTCAAGAATAGAACAATTTATGTCCAAGTCGTAGCCTAGGCTAAAATAAATTTCAACTGACTAAAAGAAAATCTTAAAATATTGTTTTTGCAAAACATAGAAATAGAATGAAAAATCTTAATATTAGGAGAAGAACAAGATCAACATCTCAAGGATTTATGGAATTTGCTTACATAAAATTTGAATCTAGTATGCAACACACAAATAAACAGAGAAATTATGGAAATATTTGCACCAAATATGACAAAAGATTGAAATTGTTGTTATCTAGATAGGAAATAAAAGTTGGCAAAAACTAACAAGAAATACATAATAAGCAACCAGACTCAGTATAATATTCAACCTAATAATACAAGTTGCAAATTTAAACCGTATTGCTCATTTGCTATCAAGGAGAAATTTTTATATTTCAGAATTTTTATGAAGTCTTTTATTCACATAATATTGTAGATTTAGCAGTTTAGGTCTTCATATTGACAACCACAAAAAAGAGAAGAAAAAAAAAGATTTCTGGGAATTTATCCCAAGAAAATATTATCATTTAACATTATTTATAATAGCAAAAAGTTAACAATATATGGATATCCAAAAATAGTGATAGTGAAAGCATTTTATAAATAAATTATGACATTCTATACTCTGGTATATTTTGTGACAAGTAAAAGCTGTAATTTCAAATATTGTGTCAACACACAGAAGAATTTTATAGCATCTCTCAGCAAATACTTACTGAATATATCTGCTAAGCAGTAGGCTTACAATAGAGTCACTGTGTCATAGAATAATCAGAGGCGAAAGGAATGGGATGGTGTACACCAAGATGCTGGTGATGTAGAAATAATGTATTGAACACTAAGTGAACTGGTGTGAAAACAGGCTGGCTGTTGTGTTAGCCAGATTGGAAGGCAAGTCTTTTCTTTAGCTTATGTGATATTTTGTGCAATTAGAAAGAAAATCAATAAAGCAAAACCAAGAGTCTGATCCATTTGCCAGCGTAATATGATAAACTTTAGTGCAAATGGGCTTTAAGTTCAGACTTCTTTCTTTCTTGGCCTTTCTGAGTGTGTGGCTGCTGCGGTTGCTTTTTAACGTTTCTCAGAGGACCTACAAATTTGCACAGTGTCCACCCTGTCATTCATAGATGGGCAGATTTCAGCTCTCAAACACTCGCAGTTTATCCCTCCAGTTTTTGTTTGGGAACCTTTTCTTTGTTGCACAAGGTTAAACCAGCAGTATTAGGTTTTCTAAGAAAATATTACAGTCACAAAGCCCTGAAAAAGGTGTTGCATCCCCACTCTTGAAAGTCAACAGCTGTCTTCTTTACTCTTAACCACAGAGATCAGTTCTTAAGGTTAAGATGCAGTTGAGACTGTTCACATGTTTTTGAAATAGTAGCAGGCAGAAAAATTAAGTGAAGAATCTTAGAATCAACATATTTTTCAGGCTTTAAAGAAAAGCATGAAATAGTGGGCCATATGCCCCTGCAAAATCACTCTATACAGCTGCTTCAGTGCCTGAAGTTTCCACCATGAAATCTAGTTCTTTGGATTAAGAATTCATATCTTCAGAAATTCCTTAGTAAAAATATAAATATGGTGGAGCCTACAATTGAACATATCAGATCTTCAGTTAGTCTATTATAGTCTGATAACCTTTTTCTTAATCATCAATTATAATCTCTAATGTTAATCACATGAGAAGGCTCAAGGTAGTGGCCAGAAGCCCTAAGTATTTTTTTAAACTTAAGTATTTTGGGGACTAAAACTGCTTTGTCATGATAACTTTCATTAGAACAATGTGGTCAAAGAATTTTTGGCATCTTAACTTTCTGTTCTGTCTATTCCTATGCACATACCAGACTGAAAACAGAAATGAATGGCACATTAGGAAAGAGGTGTTTGAGAAAGTGAGCTAAAACCTAGGCATCAGAAGGAAGGAGTAAGTCCCTTCGCAGTGCAGTGAGAACGACCTTATTGCACTGAGCCCTTGGTCTTCCTAAACCTTTGGAGTAACCATGTTAGACCATGTAAGATGCTGATACTTTCTTTTAGTTTTCAGTTTACTAACTATAAGCCTTTCATTGGTCTTACGATGAATGAGGATTTTGGAAAATAGTACAATTTGTTAGTGTCTAACAGACTTAATGAAAATTCCTAACACTGTAGTGTAGGCAAATGTGATTCTGACTTTATGAAGAATATAGTCTGATTGAAGAGCCAATGTTAACACACAGGAGATAATTAAGCAGCAGTTAAATGGTTACCTGTGTAGAATTCTCTCCTGGTGCTCTGGCTGCAGAGATCTTTGTTCGGTTTACCTTGCTTTTAGTGAGTGCTATCAGAGTACTCTCACAACACATTACTTTAAGGGCCAGTATATACCTATACATGCTATTTTTTATTTTCCCAGTTTCTCCATTTTTTTAAGGAAGGGGATGCTTGATTCCAAGGTCCCTGACAGTTTGTCAATCTCAGATAGTCCAGATTTCATTCGAAACAAATCTCTTTGGAATCAAGATATTCAGAGTTTCCCTACCTGGATAACCAGCATACCTACCATAGATGAGAAGGTCTCCTCCAGCCTTCCCTAACTTGTCTCCCCCGCGATATATACTAGACCACAGTGGGCTGTCTGTAATTGTGAGTCCCACTGAGGACATCAGTCTCTTCCCCACACCACCACCTCCCCCCGGCCTGCGCAGAAACGTATTATTTTGGGATTCAAGGAAAAGTAGAGAGGGGAGAGAACAAAAAGGCTTTAACACCGCCCCCCACAAGAAAAAGGGCTTTTCTTCCCTTGATTAAATAGTAAAACTTTTAGGTTTTCTTGGCTCCTAAGAGTGAGGTCTAATTTCATGGCTATCAGTGTAATTTGCTCAGCTTTGCCAGCACACCAAGTTGCTACTTAGTTGGAGTTACTCCATTTGCCAAAAGCTCTGTGACAAACCAATCCTTTAAATTACTTCTAAGTTTCTGGACACAGTATATCTTTAATTTGTCTTCAGATGGTGCTCACACTAATGCTAACAGGTAGTAAAATAAGAAAGAGACTTAAAATGGTCTTTCTTTTTTAATTTAAAATGCAGTGATCATTTCATTATATTTGCTTATGCACACTCAGACTTTGCAGACAGCTCAATGTGGGTTTGAGTCTAAGCTCTTCCTCTACGATCGTGGGAAATAACTGAAAATCTAAAACTCTTTTCTTCCCTCTCTAAATTATGAATTTTAACTAAGATCATCTGAGGAGTAGTGATATATGCATACATAGTCTTTCCAGTTTGTATTGAGATTCCCTTAAACAGGGTAATGATTTCATTTGGAAAATTCCTCCTTTTTATTTTTATGTCATAGGGAGAGAATCATGAAAAGATGAGATGTCAATTAAGTGACCAGAGTGGATGAAATTTATTTTTATTAAGCCATGTAACTTAGGTGGTACAATACAGATTCCGTATTTGTTTTTTCTTTTTAAAGGATTGCCCCATCCTTGGCCTCACTTCTAGATAATTTTATGCCATTTTGTGAAGATAAGTGGTTCTTGTTTGCCAATAAGCATTTTTTTTTACTGTATTCTCTGCTTAAATACAAATGGGTTGTGTTTTTGTAACTATTTTCAATGCAGATAATTAACCAATTCCCAGTTTTCTTTCAGGTAAATGTTGGAGATATAGTTATAATAAAAGGCAAAGAGTATATACCTGCTGACACTGTACTTCTCTCATCAAGGTAGAGATACCTACTGATGCTCAAACAGTGTAGAGGATGGTTTCTCTACCCTGCATTGACCTTGTGATTTCTCCAAGGAAATAAGGAATAAACGAAGAATTTTAAGCCTCTCTAATGATTTTGAACTAAACATTAAAAAGATTGATTGGACTTAAAGGACTCTTTCATGTTTGCCATATAGAATAAGTGATAGGTACTGTGCTTTAAAATTCAGAAATTATAATTAGTTAAGTCTCCTCTCCCTCTGAATGTGTTCAGATCTGTTTGTATAGACTACTAACTCTTGTAAGATTTCCTATCACTTATTTTATATAATACATGGATTGGATACTGTTGATTTATCTTGAAATCTTTGTTCATGATAAATTCCTTTGTGATGCATCCATGTATCTCTCCAAAGTTTCTTGATCATTATGGTGCATTGGTACAAGAAAATGGATAAATGATTTCTTTTTTGTCATCATGTCTTTTGAAATATTATACTCTTCCAACAAAAATTAAAGCACTTTTTTCTTTAAGTTCTTTCTTACTGAATTTAGATAATTTTTGTTTTGCTCTTATTTAAGGTAGTCATAAATTGGTCATATGGCACTGTTACCCTTTAAAGAATGTGACTTTCAAACGGCTTTAGGCTTAAAAACTGTAAAGCTAGTCCTAATATAAATTAAGAAAAATGTTTTTACTATTTTAGAGGTTGTTTATCATCATTTCCTTGGACAGTTTTATTTGTAAAATCCACATATAAATATGGGCAGTGTCCTTTTTTCAAAATCTGTTTAATCAGGTCATTATTTAAACATTGAATTTATGACAAATTAGGGAAACTTAATTGAGCAATAAGAGTTTTCTAGATATTTATAGAAGTAAGTCTACAGGTAGTTGAAGTAACTATAGTCTTTTTTTTCTTTTTTTTGTATTTTATAGCTGGGAGCTTTTGGTGCCACATACCTGTTGGTGTTTGTTTTTTTTTTTTCCCCAGAAAGATTAAAATTAATAGCTTTTAAAATCAACCTGTATGCTTTTAGTTCCCTTTGCTTCTAGCTTTATCAGGGCAAGTTTCTAAAACTGAAGGATGCTGGTAACAGTCCCTGGAGAATGAGTCAACAGTACACTTACTGTTATTGTCAGTCCTAGCGAGCTTTGCTTAGAAAACAGATCCCAGGGTTCTTATCTTGGCATGGTGATTTTGAACTAGAAACTTACTGTCTCAAAACTTGACTTCACATCTTTCAAAGTGAGGAAGATGGATTAAATGATCAGACTCTTAATATCCCCAGATTCTGCTTTCAGTTTAAGCTGATGGTCTTTTAAGAATGGCTAACCAGCAGAATGATACATACTTGGTGGTACTAAGTAAAAGTTTGATAGATGTAATGAATGATGGACCATCTGAATGTCATACAACAAAGTTCGAAAGGATAGTAAAGCATTCCAGCACTTTAGCAAAACTTCTGATATTTTCCTGATTAAACTTATTATGGAGACATAATATCATAGAAACCATTGTATGCTGAAACATTAAGTACAATTTTCATTTTTATATGCTCAGAAATATGAAGATAATTGACTATGCTACCTCAAATTTATATTTAATTCTAAGTTGAAAGTTTTTAAAATATTTTTCATCTGTCTCTATCCAATCCAAACTCCTAATAAGCTATATGTTTGTGTTTCTTTAACTTGAGGACATTTTTACAGGGTTTCTTTTCTCAGCACTAAAGGCATTTATTAGTGGCTATCAATATTGGTAGATCAAAATGGTTTCTGTATCTTAATATACATCTACTATGATTAACTTCCTTCAGATGATTACTTTTAAAAAGATTATCTGATTCAATGCTTTTTGTTATTGAATGGAATCAAAGTAAAGTATAAAGCCTGTGCTATTAAATATTTCTACCTAGTGACAAAGTACCACCTTTCTGGGGGGGTTTCTTGCTTTAAAAATTTTTTTTTCTCAAACTGTTTTTGCATTACTTGGCTCTTGTGAACCTACATTAGCCTCAATAAGTAGGAAGAAGCTTTGGCCACCATTTACAGAAAGATGAATTTTGACTTCATCTTGTTTTCCGTCATTTCGCTTCATCCACTGACTGGGTCAGTATTGGAATACCTAACTTCTAATCTAGTATCTCATTATACTACCTTGTCCCCTGTCAAAATAAGGACATGGTGGTTTTCACCAGCAAGTGAGCAGCATTTAGCAAAAAGCAAAACAAGAGTTTATAACCTTCGAATTTCTAAATTTTTAATTTAATACTAATAGTATTAGTACATCTTCTTAGAGGCAATTTGAAATTAAAGTATGAACATGGTTGAAAGTTACTGTGTTTCATTGATTTTCATTTTGAAATGAAGAAACTGAAATTTTAGCATATAACAAAAACACATATATGGGTTCACAAAGTATAAAATACAGTAAAATAAACCAAGCTATTAATCTAAATTCAGACAGATTCTTGCCGTATCAATTTCATACCTTCTCTGAAAAATTTCTCCTAGATTCAAAGACTTGTTCTCCCAAACTGTTCATTACCAAAACTTTATTAGTAAATAATTCAAAAGTCTATAATTATAACTTCCCAGATCCATGCCTTTGTAGCTTTACATTAAATATATTAAGCTGTTTATGCAATTAACCTTTAAAATGTTTTGGAATTGGAACATTTTAATGAAGATTTTTTTAGTATGTGTGTAGGGAGAGAGATAGTACAGTATACTTTGTTTTTCAAAAGCCTAAAAGTAGTTTACACCATTATTTCTTTTCTTCTTGGATAGGAGTGGATATACAATAGATGGCAAGAGAGTGAGGAATTTGAGAAAGGAAAATCTATTAGATAAAGTAGCTCTCTGTATAAAAACATGTTTTTATTTAGTTTGCTCAGATATGCTTATGAGTAAAATTTTAGAAATCAAAAGTTTCTGTATTAAAAGTTGAAAATTGGGCTTAAAAGCAAATAAGTGATTCTGAAATATTCCATTTTCTTGTGCCTTTCGACCTGATCAAAATAAGTTTTGAAAAAATTGGCATTAGACATTTTTCTTAACATGTATTATTTTCTATAATAATTTCAAACTTTCTGTCTCTTTTGTCCATTTGTTTGTTTTTTTTTTCCCCCCCTCTGTTATTCATTTTTTTTTGTTTTAATTATTTTAAACTGGGACCTGTAGGTGGCAGTAGGGGAGATAGTGAAAGTGACCAATGGGGAGCATCTCCCAGCAGATCTCATCAGCCTGTCCTCAAGGTTAGAACCACTGAGTTGTACAGGATGTGTGTATATGTGGATCCTCACCCTTCACCAGAAAGCAGCTTGCACCCAGAGATGGTTGAGCTTTGTATCTCTTCCTTGAAAACAAACATTTTATACTTCTTGGTGATGGATAGTTCACAGATGTTTCAAAGTCCTTTTATGAATACATTGTTGAATGATGTTCGTCCCTCCAGTGGGCAAATTCAGCTCCTGTTGTTATCAACGGGAGTCGGAGTCCATGAAGCATGCCGCTAAAGGTAGATTTTAATCTCCTATGCATCATTACTATATATTCATTTTAACAACCTGCCTAAATACTAAGGCTTCATTTGGTACCTCTCCAGGATACTGTTCTGAACAATGTTAAGATTTACATGAAAAACTTGTTATTGAGAAATTTTTATAATTTTAAACATTTATCATATATTTGAGATTTTCTACAAGTTCATTAGAATCCCATAGCAGTTGTGGCTATAATTTGGGCTTGTAGGGCTTACAGAGGACCCCCTGCACAAAGCTGGATGTTGTACAGTTGATACTGCATGCATTGGGATCAATATTTATCCCACTTGTAACTCGTGACAAAGTGCACGTTACTCTGATCAATTTCAGTTGTCTACTAGTGTCTGTATTGTGATAAGCATCTTGTTTCGTCTTTCCACTTACTAATCTAAAAGCCTGCTTTGCCTTTCGGTAGTCTGTGTTTTGAGTGTCATCATAATTTGCTGAAATAATAATTCTCTAGCATGATTCCGTATCTGAGACTTCTTGCTGCCTTTTCATAACATTGTCAAGAACTCCTGCAAAAACAGGAGTTTTAAGAGATTAAGAATGTTCTGAATTTGGATATATATTTTATTTACCCCATTTCAAAGAGAAACCAGCCATTTTACTTTCTAACTTGCTTGCCATTTAAGGTTCTAGAAAAGTGGTTTCATGGGAGAAAAAAAAGATAGACCATTATTCTCATTTGATGTGAGAATGGCCTTGCCTATATTGATCAGTAAAAATTTAATGCTTTTCACTGTTAAAGTATGGAGTTGGCAGTGGTCATTTAGCATTTGTCATCCTTCTGTATTATCAGAAGATACGCTTTATAAAATTTTATAAACCATTTTTATTTTGAATGTATACATAAGTAAATTACAAACTGGGAGCAAGTGATAGAATTAAATTACTATTGTGACAGTAATAAAAAATAAAACCTTAATTGATAAAGTGAAAATATAGATATCGAAAAACTTATCCAGTTGGGAAAAAAAGTATCAGCTTTATGGAAGAGGAAAAGAAAAGCCCGTAGAGAAATTAAAGGACTTGTGAGTTTACTTTACAATGAATCTGTAAAGTACTTGATTAATGACCACGAATTTCAGTACTTTTCACAAGTCTTCAAGCCGTAAAACTAAGCAGTGTGCTCATGTCTGAAACTCAGAATCTTCTGCTTTACACATGTACAAATTGGAAGTTGATTAGAAAATTCCAGGTGTTTGTGGCTTAGAAATTTCTGTGAGTATACATACTTACAGAAATTATATTCATAGCTACTATATGATGTTAATTGATTGGCTTTTCATATAAGCAAGTGCTGTTAAGATTGATTTAACTTCAAAATGCTTTTCCTTATAGTTGAGGATCAGATTATACAATGAGGCTGCAGACTCACCTGGCTGTAGTTGCTGAGCAAGGAAAATTAGCAGATGAAGGGGCAGATTACAGGACGTTCAGGGGAGTGTACCTGTGACAGCACTAGAGATCAGGGGCCCCGTACACCAGCCGCTGCACACTAGACTAACACACTCTGGTGGGGACCCATAGCGTGAACCTTCTAGGTTCAGGTCATGGCCAAGTGGGCTGATTTTTTGCTGCCTCACTAATCTCTGAAGCAACTCTCAGAAATAGAACAGAAAAAATAAGGGAAAGAAAGTGTATATCCACTTTCATTGTAAAATATGTTCATACAGTTTTTTAAAGTAGCCTTAAAATTTGAGTATTATGATCCACATAAAAGATGCAGTATAATACAATCCAAACATGCAAATGCAAGTTTATAGAAGCAGCAATCTGGAATTTTCTAATCCATCTCTTAATTTACATGTGGGCTATGAGCATGAAATCTCACTTGATATTTCTGAGCTAAAGATAGGACGCAAAGCTGCTTTACATTTCAGATACAGTCTGTGTTGGGTCTGTATGAGGAAAGATTTAAGTATAGTGTGGCAAATCTAATTATTTACATGATCTTGAAGGTCAGTGCTGATTGTTGTCAGGATATTGCCTTGGGGTCCTCTGGCTGAACATCTGATCCATGGGTTGTCATGCATGGGTTCTGCCTTGCAGCATTTTGTGGTTAGAATGAAAGACACCAAGAAACTAGGTAACTAAACCTTTGTTTAGAATGAAAGGCTTCAGTGAGTCTAAGCATTTTAAATAAGTTATTATTATGGTTTCCTTCCCCAACTAAATCTTTGTGCTTTTCCATTAAAAAAAAAACAGTGAGCCCCAGGCCATGTGCTACATTGAAACATCCAACTTAGATGGTGAAACAAACCTGAAAATTAGACAGGTAAGATCAAATATAGGTTTGTGGAATTATTGCTGTTCTCTTACATGGAATTGAGAACTTTTGGGGGGAGGAAGAAAACTTTACTCTTCTGGGTTCGTCTGGCTGGTCTAAGAATAAAATTGACATGAGTCATATTAACAGGAGGAAAATCAAATTTAATTTCATACATAATGGAATCCCACATGCATGAGAGGCTCAGCCCTGAGGGTCATTTACAGGATGATAAGAAGAGCAGATGTTTGGTAATTAGATGTGTGTCCTGCCAGATGGATGGGCCCACTTTAAATAAAGTTTATCTCTGGGAAAAACCCATAATATAAGTTTTTCTAGATAGTTAAGGGAGGGACAGGAGTTTCTCTTGAACCCTCAGGATCTCCACTGCCTTTGGCTCAAAATAATTCTCATGCAAAAGTGAAACATTTTTGAGTTTTGTTCTGAACCCCTATAGCTTTATTTCTTAATATTATTGTCTTGAGTTGAGGCAGTTCTGTTCACTTGTAAGTCTTTTCTCATTGAGCCACAGTAAAGTGGTTTTATAAACTGGAAGAGTTAAGTATTATGGAAAATTCAGTTTTACTTGCCTAATTATGATTCATCAGATAGGAATGATTTTGTAATATTTTTAAATGTAAAAACCAATACTCTGATGATAATATTAGTAGTTCTGAATGCTTTTATATGTGTTGGCTTGTTTATTTTTCCCCTTTACTTGGCCCATATTTGGTTTTGCCATATGTAAAAGATTCCTAAAGGCTCCCCAATCTCAGAGAATTGGTTAGATTTCTGTATTTATTTCTCATACCTTTCCTAATAGAAAGTCACTGTAAGGTTTTTAAAGTTTTAAAAGGGACATTAAAGAAAGTATCCTCTTGGGTTCTAGACAAATGGTGAAAATGACATGCGAACACTGGGTTGTGGTGGAAGCAGAGGCTCATCACAGCACCTGAACTCAACCTGCTATGGGAAGTGAAGGCTACTCAGTGCCCACCAATGCTTGGTGGACAGAGGGAGAAACTGTTTAGGAGTTTTCCTTCTCCATGGACTGAAAGAATAAAAACACAACTACCCTCTTGGCATAGATTCTAGTTATTTTACATTCCCTTTCTGAGATTCAGCAGACAGATTTAGACTGCATAATGCTAAATATCTTATTTTGGGGAGCAAACAGTTCTTTGAAGACTTTAATTCAAAACATCCTTGCAGACTAGTTTATAATCTCTTCTAAGATATTTTAGAATTTTTGTAAAATCTGCTGTTCTCCTAAATACCTACGTTCAAAAAAAAAAAAAAAAAAAAAACCTACGTGCAAGTTGAGAGGAAAATATCCACTAGTTTTGATCTGACAAAGAGAGGGGGAAATAGTTGTTCTAAAATAGTAGGATCTCTAGATTTTAAGATGTGGATGAATTCAGATTTCCCTGCTCCCTCCCACATACAACTTATTGAATGTACTCTATGCTAATTTACAAATTTCTAAACAGGGCTTACCAGCAACATCAGATATAAAAGACATTGACAGTTTGATGAGACTCTCTGGCAGAATTGAGTGTGAAAGTCCAAACAGGCATCTCTATGATTTTGTTGGAAACATCAGGCTTGATGGACACAGGTATGTAAATTGGTCTTCATGAAAACACACAAGTCACTCTGTTGTAGGGTATTACTGAACTAGGTACATATTTTCTTATTGTCTAAGTGACAACTCAAACTCTCTTTCTTAAGCATTTTGTATTACTTCTACCCAGAGTTCTTTTGTGAAAGTGCTCTTAACCCTGTACACCTCATATAGCCGAAGGCTTCCCACGGTTCCTGTCAGCCGAGGAGTTGGATATTTTCCTGGATATGCCAGGCTTCTGGCACGTTCTTTAGTGGTTTCTTCTTTGGCCAGAATACTTATAGACTTGGCTGTCATTCTCTATAACCTGGGTCCCTTCCTGTAATCTCTANTTCCTGTCAGCCGAGGAGTTGGATATTTTCCTGGATATGCCAGGCTTCTGGCACGTTCTTTAGTGGTTTCTTCTTTGGCCAGAATACTTATAGACTTGGCTGTCATTCTCTATAACCTGGGTCCCTTCCTGTAATCTCTACTGCCTCAAGGAGTTCAGACTCTACCCAAGGGGTTCACTGGCTGGATAGTTTCTTGTCTTCTCTGTGTAACTGCGTATGCCCTTTTCTAGGCCATTTTATCTGTAGTCACCTTTATACCTGCTTCTGCCCTTCTCCATCCCTTTATTTTCCTCTCCTGTTTCCTGCCTCTTCCCTCATCCACTCACCCTGTACCCAGGAGGCTAGGTCAGTTGCAGATTTTAAGGAGACGCAATGGAAAAAGCAGACAAATCTGCCTGACCTTGAGAAGCAACTTTCTTGCAGTAAGGGAAGGGCAAATAGATCAACAATAAAATGACGAGAAATTTTTATACTGTGTTAGAAAGTGATAAATGCTTTTGAAAAAATTACCCAGGATAAGAGAGATTGGGAGTTCTTGGGAGGGAATCACTTTTAGTTAAGATGGCTGCAGGAAGGCAAATATTGTTTCATTGAAAAGGTAACACTGGGGCAAAGGTGAGTAGGAGATAAGGAAGTCAGTACTTGAATATCTGCAGGGAGATGATTCCAGATAGAAGGAATAGAAAGTACAAATTATCCTCTGTATGGTTACATCATTGGAAGGAGGGAAAGTACCTAGATTGATTATGGTATGTCATCAGTGCCAGTATGGTTGGAGTGGAATGATTGAGGAAGAGGGTAATAGAACTGAGAGGTAATAGTGGGCCAGGTCATACTAGGCTTTGTATGTCATTATAAGAGTTTAAACTCAGTGAAATGGGGATCAGCTGGCATTTTTTGAGAGGCAATATCAGCTGTTTGGTTGTGGACTTAAAAAGTTTGTAATATCCAAACAGGGATATCAGGAGGCAGTTAAAACACATATGCCTGAAATTTGGGGTAGAGGTCCAGATTCATGAGATAAATCTAAGAGTATTTGGCATAGATATTTAAAGCCATGGGATTGGAAGAAATCACTGAGGATGAACGGGTACAGTTAGAAACGTGGAGAGGGCTGTCTTAGGACAGCATTAAGACTGAGAGGAGGGACTGGCAAAACAGACTGTGATCAAGTTGGTAGCACAGAAACCAAGAGAGTGAAGAAACCCATCTCAAGGCAAACGGGTGACTGAAGACCATGAAATCAAGTGCAGTGAGTCTGCAAACCTACATCTGGATTTAGCAAGTGAAAATCCTTGAGCTCTGTTAGGACTGGTAGATCCTGATGAGAGTTAGTTGAGATCATGGAAGGAGTTTAAAAACAGACAACTTTTTCAGGGAGTTTTGTTACAAAGGGAGCAAAGAAATGAGGCAGAACTTAGCAGGAAGGATGGGGTCTCCTCCGCCTCCCTTCTTTTCTAGTAAGCATTTGGAGTGGCCAAACTAAATGTAGCTAAATGCCCTAGCTCACCCTGCCAGCCTGAGAGATTATCAGTGCTTTCAGGATTTTGTAGTTCCAGTATTACAGTATTTGAAATATAAAGGACAATTGNCCGCCTCCCTTCTTTTCTAGTAAGCATTTGGAGTGGCCAAACTAAATGTAGCTAAATGCCCTAGCTCACCCTGCCAGCCTGAGAGATTATCAGTGCTTTCAGGATTTTGTAGTTCCAGTATTACAGTATTTGAAATATAAAGGACAATTGGATACCCTGAACAGATCCACCAATCTTCCTGTAAGTTTTGAAGTAATTATATATTGTTGTAACAGAACGATCTTTCCATGAGTATATAGTTTAGACTAATGATAGATTTGGCCATTTATGCAAGTAAAGTTTCTGTAGTCTGATGTTCCTAACTGGCCAGCTTCCATTTCTTATCTGTTCCTCAGCAAATCGATGCCAAGCAAATGCATACAGTGAAGAAGAAACTTTATATGATGGTGCCAAAATTTGGGATGTAGATAGTATTTATATAATATGCTTCAGTTTACATGAAATGTGGACATTGTTTTTCAATATTTGTGTTTGTAGCACATTTGACTTTTACAGTAATTANCTGTGGGAGAGGGTGAGGGTGGGATGATTTGGGAGAATGGCATTGAAACATGTATAATATCATATAAGAAACGAATCGCCAGTCTAGGTATGATGCAGGATACAGGATGCTTGGGGCTGGTGCACTGGGATAACCCAGAGGGATGGTATGGGGAGGGAGGTGAGAGGGGAGTTCAGGATTGGGAACACGTGTACACCCATGGTGGATTCATGTTGCTGTGTGGCAAAACCAATACAGTATTGTAAAGTAAAATAAAGTAAATAATTTAAAAAAAAATGAGTATTGATGAATGTGTTTTCTTTTTGATGTAATAAATTGTTCAATGGCTGAGTTATGGTTTAAGTGAACATTTTTGAGTATCTTTTAAAACGCTTATCTTTCACACTGTGGTGCTCTTTAGCTGTAGCAGTGTGATTAACTTTTACTTTACTATACCTGTGTAAAGAGCCACCCCTGCATGGCAGTCGAATATGCACTTGGCAGATTTTATCAGTGTGATAGTTTGTTCTTAGTAACATGCTTTTTTTTTATTAAAACACTTTATTCTCTTTATGCATTGTGTGATGAATTTTCCATTGGCTTTAGCCTGTGTTTAAATTCTAAGTTTAATATTTTCTACTGAATACTGATTTCTGTGCATAAAACTGGGAAATTTCATGGTGAAGAGGCAAGTTGGCTATCCAACGAAAGAAGGACTTTGTAAATCTGCTTAGTTACCATAAATTATACTTTCTATACTAACTGCCATTCTTTCCAAATCAGCTAAAGTTTATTTCCTTAACTGACCCATCTCTCAGTTCTCCCCTTCTTCATGCTTTTGTGTTTCCAGCCTTTCTTTGATTATTTTCTCCTTTCTTTGTGTCTCTCTTCTTGCTTTCTGAAGCCATGTCCCTGAACCTGAGGATTATGGCTGCTCTCCTGATGAATGGTAAGCTGCATGGATCTTTCTGTCTCGTTGATCCATTTAAAAAGTTTGCATTTTATTGTTTTGTTAGATGCATTTCACTACTTTGAAAAAAATTTACTAATCAGGCAGGATAACAATGCTGTAAAATATTTCTTAAAATCTGCTGAATAAAAACAGACAAATCCGTTGAATAGCCCTGATGTCCTGCTGAATAACCTTTCATCATTTTATGAACATTTAGTTCAAAGTTTAGGCTTGCTGGTTTTATGAAGCTATGTATCTATAATAAACCTATAACAATCAACTTAGAGTCCTTGGGCTGTGAACTACCTAAGATTTCAGGGACAGCTCCATAATTTTTTTTTTTTTTAGCTCAGCACTGCCACCTTCTGCCACTGTTTGTATACTCTACAGAGCTACAGAAAAATGCTACTGAAACATAACCACACAGTGTAAATTTCCTTTACATTTATTTTCATTAATTTGCTAAATCTGTTTGGAAGCTATAACATAAACATTTTTTAATGAAATATCTGGAACAGATGTTGGAAAAGTATGCTACCAAGAACTAGGGTTAACAGGAATATAATTAATTTTAGAATGATTGAATAGCATTTTATAAGCTTAATTTCAGTACACATTGGGTTTTTTGTCTTACTTTAAAATCCTCACCATGGTTTACATTTTTATTTAGAATGACATGAGTTTATTTTAATAATTCATTGCAATCTGGTGGCAAATGAAATGTCAGCAGATTTCTTTAATGCTGGTAACTGTAAAAAACAGTATGGCTTTATATGTCATTACATTTCTGTTTTCAGATGACACAGGGTATTTTGTGATTAAGCCTTATTTTTCAACTGGGATTTTATTTCAATGAAGTAGAGATTTGGTAACAATTTGCAATAAGCCTCACACTATCTAGAGTTAATGACAGGCAGCTCTTTGGTTCATGTGATAACTGATGAGTCATTACACTTAAGCTCACTGCTTGGAGTACATATATTTCTACACCTATCCACAACTGAATAATTTTCAGTGGCTTTTAAATGTGCCAAAACATCTTACTGTTGGTAGATAATTCAAGTGTAATGATATAGATATTCCCTTCTACTTAATCTTTTGAGAATGTAGTTAAATTTTTGATTATATCTTTTATCTGTTGCTTTTCATTAGAATTGAATATATATTTTTATTTTTAGAATGTATGTTTTTTCTAAGATAAATCACTTTTTCTTGAGGAGGAAATTACCTTCACCATATTCTTATTAAGATTGGATGAAAATGTTAACAGTCGTTTACCTGGGTGATTTAAAATATTCTACTTTCAGTAGAGGTTGGTTCATGATTTTTATCACTATTGGGAAGAGACATTATTTTATCTGTTTAAGTTTTTTTTATGTAAAACACTCTTTCTGGAAACTTGATCTTCTAAACTGGGTAATTCCAAATTTTAAAATGTCAACTTTTTCATAAATGTCTGTATAGTTCCACTTGCAGTTACATGTAAACTTAGATATTAATGATATTTTAAGAAATAAACCCTAGGGAAGGTTTTTGCCAACTGTTTAATAAAGTAAGCTTTATTTTAAATATGTACTTGGATTTCCTCATCTATCAAGTGGTTACCTATACGTAGCAAAGGTGAAGGAACACTACAACTTGAACTTTAGTTGTGTTCTGGGTACTGAGCAGTTGTCAGGGATACAGACTTCGATTCTGACGACTCAGGTTCACATCCTGGTCCTAATGCTGCTCTTGAGCCACCTACCTAATCTCTTTGCCTGTGGGTCCTCATAGGATAGAACGTAGACATCATAGGGAGGTTGCAAAGATTAAATGAATTCTATTTTTAAAGTGCTTAGAAGACTATCTGAGTGTTAGCTCTAATGTCTCTCACTTAATCGTCAAGACATATTTGAGGAGTTGTAATTGACATGAGCCTTCTAAAACTGGTGAAATTTAGGCAGAGAAGCCAATAAGTAACTTCCCTCAAAGTATACAACCAGTAAACATGGGAGAAAAAGTTAAAACTTTGCTCAACCTGGATATTAAGTAGGTGCTGGTTATATCACATCCAGTAGACTTTAAAGAGCTTCAGAAATATCTGCATTTAGAGAAATGATATCCTTACTATTTGTTATTTCGTTTTTTCTTTCTCATTTTGTTAAAGTAGCAAGAACAAGTATAGTTTAACTGACTGACAAGAAAAGTTAGCCCGGGGGGGGACACAACTTGGCCCAATCCTAAATCTGGCATTTGCCAGATCTGATCCACTTCATTTCATATTGCCAGTGAAACCAAGATTGAAAGCGTGGGCCTGATTGAATGTATGCTTCAGGAACCTGGCTATATCTTCATGCTGCTGGTCCTCAGGGGTAAACTGGAGAGTACAGCTGACTCTGTAAATCCAAAATCTGAAAGTTGATTCTGACTATCAGCAGCTTCACCTTTCAATGTGAAGTTCATTGATTCCATAGATAAAATCTGTGACCTATACCATGTATTTCACTATCATTCTTCAACCATATTTGTCACAAAAAAAAATACCAAGTTAAAAAACACATTTAACACGTAAATGTGTGTAGATTTTTAGAGTTGGACACAACTCAGCAACTAAACAACAGAAATATGTAGATTATTTACATTTAGTCAAATTTGATGGCAAACTATTATGGTGACAGTTTCAAAAACACTTTCTTGACATTAAAAATAATTGGGTAATGGCTGTAACTCTACTCACTTAAATCTAGTAATATAGTTTACAGAGATGAAATCATTTCCCGACAAGTAGCCACTTCTTCCAGAACTGGGATGGTTTTCTTGTTATTGCCAAGTACCATCAGCTGACATATAACCTTGAAGGTTAATTCATTTCTATTAAAATTTACCATTCTTTAGACAGTATCAATATTTGGAGGATTGCACAAAAATATTTGCTCATTATAAGCATTTGTGTAGCCCCAAGATATGATTATATTCCAAAACTATATATTTTGTTGTATTTTTTTCTTTTTCTGATTTTTTTGGTGGAAATCTCAAGCATAAATAACAGTAGAAAACAGATGTACTCATTCACTCACTTCAATAATATGCACTCAAAGCCAATTTCAGTGAACTGTATTTTCTCCCACTATTACTTTGAGGAAAATCCCTAAGTAAGTATTCTGTGCTTAGTCATTTTACTGTGGTTTTTAGTATTAGCACAGTATCACTGGATAGTACCATTTTCTGGTCTTTTCTCATTTCATTTTGGTCTGTATTTATGTTTGAAATGAGTGGTATTTATTTACTCAGCTGCCATCACTGGGCTCACTAAAACATTCTTCCAGGTATGACTGTATAGTAACAAAATCTAACACATCCAAATCAGCTAGTCTTCAGAGTAGTCACTTTGACAAGTAATTTATTTATTCCAGTCAAGCGACCATTTCACAGAATGTTTTTGGAACTCCTCTTTTGTAATTGCCCTCAGAAATACTTTAGAACCACACGGAAGAGTAGACCACATTGATCAAAACTTGTGTCTAAGAAAATAATATTATTACTGAACTCAACCACTTGTTTATATTCTTGGACTTGACCTGATGCTGAACAACAGTTTTGTTTTTTTTAATTAAATCACCCTTTTAGGAAGTTGATTTGGAACAGTAGCACTATTCAAAGCCAGAAGTTACAGATCCATTCAGAAAACAGTGTTTTCAGTCACACTGCCTTTGTCTTCCCATATATGCATGTGTGTAGTGTCTATGTGTTTATAATGTATACACTGAGCTTGTATGTAGAATGTATGTTTCAGCTCACAAGTGGATTTGTTCTGGTTTTTTATCTTTAATTTAAATTTGATTTATTTAAGTTCATAATGCAGTAACACATCTCTTCCCTATCTCTGACCCTCCATTTCCCCACCTGAAGGCAGTCCATGTAACCCATTTCAGGTTTATTTCTCCAGATCTATTCTACTATGTGTGCATATATTTTCTTTCTCATTTTTACCAAAAGTGAAACAAATTGTACACACTTTGGTACCAGCTTTTCATTTGACTATACATCTTTGAGATTTGTCCATATACTGTGGCCAACCTCCTATTTTTTTGTATAGTGTTCCATTATTACTATATGGATGTACCACAGTCTTTTTAAGCAACTATCCTAGACTATAGGTTAGTTCTAACCTTTTGCTGTTAAAAATGTGCTGCAAAGAATGAATTTGTACATACAGCATTTTGCACCAGACAGTGTAAGTATAGAATAGACTGAAATTCCAGAAACTGGAATTTCTGGATCTCAAAGGATTATATTGATTTTAAATTTTTTTAGATATTGCCAATATCAAANTGGTTTTTTATCTTTAATTTAAATTTGATTTATTTAAGTTCATAATGCAGTAACACATCTCTTCCCTATCTCTGACCCTCCATTTCCCCACCTGAAGGCAGTCCATGTAACCCATTTCAGGTTTATTTCTCCAGATCTATTCTACTATGTGTGCATATATTTTCTTTCTCATTTTTACCAAAAGTGAAACAAATTGTACACACTTTGGTACCAGCTTTTCATTTGACTATACATCTTTGAGATTTGTCCATATACTGTGGCCAACCTCCTATTTTTTTGTATAGTGTTCCATTATTACTATATGGATGTACCACAGTCTTTTTAAGCAACTATCCTAGACTATAGGTTAGTTCTAACCTTTTGCTGTTAAAAATGTGCTGCAAAGAATGAATTTGTACATACAGCATTTTGCACCAGACAGTGTAAGTATAGAATAGACTGAAATTCCAGAAACTGGAATTTCTGGATCTCAAAGGATTATATTGATTTTAAATTTTTTTAGATATTGCCAATATCAAAGTCTTCCCCGATAGCTCAGTTGGTAAAGAATCTGCCTGCAATGCAGGAGACTCCAGTTCAATTCATGGGTTGGGAAGATCAGCTAGAGAAGAAATAGGCTACCCACCCCAGTATTCTTGGGCTTCCCCTGTGGCTCAGCTGGTAAGGAATCTACCTTCAATGTGGGAGACCTGGGTTCTACCCCTGGGTTTGGCATATTCCCCCTGGAAAAGGGAACAGCTACCCACTCCAGTATTCTGGCCTGGAGAATCCCATGGACTGTATAGTCCATGGGCTCACAAAGAGTCAGACACAACTGAGTGACTTTCACTTTCATTGCCAATATTCCTTTTTAGAAATTGTACCAATTTTTTTTCTCATCAATGATAGATGATTTAACTGTTTTTCCAAGATTATAGCAGCAGAGTTGTCAAACTATTTCTGCCACATTAATAAATTTAAATCTCATTTCTCTTCATCATGCAATAAGATTGAATGTATATTTAAAACCACTTCTATTTCTTTCTTTGTGAACTGTATGTTTACATCCTCTGCTCATTGTTCTATTGCATTGTTGATCTTTTTAGTGTTAGTTTCTCTAAGCCCTTTTTATTTTGAGTGAATTAACGTTCCATTTTGAATAAAGTAACCACTTTATGTGTTGGAAATAGTTTTCTTCGCAGTTTGTCGTTTGGCTTTTGACTTGCTTTTAATACTGTTTGCTATGCAGAAGTATTTTAGTTTTATGCAGACCATGTTTTCTATTTGTTTCTGAATACTAGGCCTTTCTACTCCTAAATTGTTTTTTAAGTCAAATAAAAATTGTTACTTATCTCTTCATTTGACATGATTTCATAGTCCACACTGTCATGTATGAAATTAACTGGTTCAGCTCAGTTGAGTTGCTCAGTCATGACCGACTCTTTGTGACCTCATGGACTGCAGCACGCCAGGTCTCCCTGTCCATCACCAAAACCTGGAGTTTACTCAAACTCGTGTCTATTGAGTCGGTGATGGCATCCAACCATCTCATCCTCTGTCATCCCCTTCTCTTCCTGCCTTCAGTCTTTCCCAGCATCATGGTCTTTTCAAATGAGTCAGCTCTTTGCATCAGGTGGCCAAAGTATTGGAGNATTTTTAAACCTTGGAAAAATTATGAAAGTAGAAAAATTCAATTCCATGTATATTAGCAGTTTTGTTACATTTTTTTAATTAAATTGTTTTTTAAACTTAATATGGCTACAACATAATTTTACTCCAGGAAAATGAACAGTAAAATGCTATTTTTTATTAACACTGAAAAAGGCTTTCACATTTTATAATGTTTGAAAATATCCTATGATTCAATCATGAAATATGTGATATCTTATTTGAAATGTGGACTAAATTATACTTAATTTATTAGATTTAATTTACTAAGAATTTGTAGGCATAATGATTTATTTTAAAAGTAACATACAGATAGATCCGCAGGCTTGTATAAATGAATCAAATATGCTCTATTTTTTTCCCCTTAGGCAGAACTCACAGTTTGGAGATGAAAAAACATTTAGTGATTCATCATTGCTGGAAAACCTCCAGAATAATCATGTAAGAAACATAGTACCATTATCTTTTCATTAATAAATGAAAACTAATGAGTGTTTCTCTGAATTACCTTCTATGCTTATATATTCCATTTTTTACTTTCATGATCATTTTTAATACTTATAAAAATCTGTTGTCTCTAAATTGTTTTTACTTGGCCAATACGAATCTGTGATTTTTAGAAATTTACTTTTAACACTATCATTTATCGACACTCTGCTTTTTAAAAATATTATATAATTTAGAGCTCTATTTATATGAAACAACTCATTGTTAATTTCAAAATATCCATAGAAATTAGTTACTTGCTGAAAATTATAGGCCAGTGCTAAATCTATACAATAAGAACTTTAAACATCTGCCACCCAATGTGAGTATTCCACTTATAAAGTTACTGATACTTACTAAAATTCCATCTGATCAAATGATAGGATTTCTGGAGTTTAAGGGCTTCCCAAGTGGCACTAGTGGTAAAGAATCTGCCTGCTAGTGCAGGAGACATAAGAGACTCGGGTTCGGTCCCTGGGTCGGAAACATCCCCTGAAGGAGAAAATGACAACACTCTCCAGTATTCTTGCCTGGAAAATTCCATGGGCACAGGAGCCTGGAGGGCTGCAGTTCCATGGGGCTCTAAAGAGTCAGATGCAACTGAACACACCTAGGTTTAAACCCGCAACTTTTTCTCACAGTCACTTCAAGCTCAGTGCGTCAAAACTTGAACTCGTGCTCATCACCCCAAAACTAGTCCCTTCTTAGCACTGGTGGACTTGCCACCTCTGCCCCTGAGCAGGGCCCTAGAAGTGCATTCATGTGGATATTTTTGCTTTCAACAAAACACGAGCTTCAAGATCTACAAAATCGAGACCTAGACCCACCTCTTCCTTCTTGTGTTCTCAGGTTCAGTAAGTTACACAATCAGCTATCTTGTAACTCCATCTCAGAACTTAGGTTTGCTTTGTTACCTCTGTTCTCTCCATCTCCAGATCTGCAATGAATCACTGAGCCCTTGTCAATACAACTTTCTTGTGTGTGTGTGTGTGTGTGTGTGTGTGTGTGTGTATGTGCATGTACATGCTCAGTCGCACAATTGTGGCCAACTCTTTGCGACCCCATGGACTGTAGCCTGTCTGGCCCCTCTGTCCATGGGATTTCCCAGGCAAGTACACTGCAGTGGGTTGCCATTTCCTCCTCCAGGGGATCTTCCCCATCCAGGATCAAAGCTGCATTTCCTACACCTCCTGAATTGACAGGCAGGTTCTTTACCACTGCACCACTGGGAAGCCCATGACTTTCTAGAACATGTCCCAAATGTCTCCTTCACCTCATTCTCACTGTCTCTACCCCCGTCAAGACTACCAGCATCCTCCAGGTAAGTTGCCACAACAGCCTCCTAACCATTCTCCTGGTTTCCATCTTCACCTCTTCCCATCCTTGTTGCACATGGCATCTAGAATGACGCCAGTGGAAATCAAGTCCCAACACACCCCTGCTGAAAACCACTCTCTGGCTTCCCTCCCAACTTACAAAGCTGCGGGATCCAACCTCTGCCTAAGTCACCAGCCTCACTTGGACCTACCCTCCCTTTCTTTCTTCTCAGGCTATACTGGCTTTCTTTTATTTTCTCATACATGCTTCATTCTTTCCTCGTTTAGGACCTTTTCAGTCATGTGTTATTCCTGCTTGATGGAAAACTCTGTGCTCAGTACATCATGAGGCTAAAACTTCATCAGCTTAAAGATCACATTGTCTTGAGAACAACCACAAACTGACCCAAATCATATTGCATGATTTTCACATATTTTATCCTTTGTAACCCTCTTCACAGTATAAATAAATGATGTGAAATGTGCTCAGTCATGTCCAACTCTTGGTGACACCCCATGGACTGGATTCTCCAGGCCAGAATACTGGAGTGGGTAGCTGTTCCCTTCTTCAGAGGACCTTCCCAACCCAGGGATCAAACCCAGGTCTTTCACATTGCAGGCAGGTTCTTTACCAGCTGAGCCACAAGGGAAGCCCATAAATAAATGATACTTGTGTACTGTTTATCTATGTTCTGTTTTCCCTACAAGTCAAAGCATCATGAAGCAGGGACCTTGTCTGATTTGTCTCTTGTCCTAGCCTGAACACCAGTTTTTTTGTTGTTTGTTTTTGTTTGTTTTTTAATAATGTTTTGATGTACCTTTCCAGTCATTTTAGTTTTTTGTTCCAAGAGCATGGAGGAATTTTTTTTCCTAATTGGAGTGATACTTTTCTTCATCAGGAACCAGAAAATATGTTTAATTTCAAAAATCTAGTTGCTATTCTCCTATAAACTCAAAAACTCCTTGCAGAAAGGATCCTGTCTTCCTCAGGCCATAACTACACAGGGCTTGCTCAGTCAATCCTTTTTTATTTAGTAGAACATTAATCAGGTTATGGTGGTTGTTTTTGGAAAGAGAGGCCAAAGCATCGTAGAGGAATCCTCTTTCCATCATCACCGCGACCCAGAGTAGTGGAACCGCTATAAGATTAGATGGCTAGGATTTAGACCTGATCAGGAATTAGAACCAGGTAAATGAACATTTTAGAATTCCTCTCTTGTTTTCTGATAACAGGATTCAACCATATCTGCCTTTTTCACTGTGCCTGTTCTATTTAACAAGACAAAGTGGCCTTATATAAATGTTTAGAAAAGGAATGAAGAGGTTGCAAAAATGAAGGATTTTAGTAAAAAATATTTTTTCTTCATAGTGTTGATTTCTTGGCTTTCACCCTCAATGTTTAACAGTTGCACTCAATAAATATACATGAAGTAATACTACTATCGTTGTATCATAATGGTTAAATGAAAGGGACTAAATTATGTGCTTATTTCTCACAGCCCACTGCACCAATAATATGTGAATTTCTTACAATGATGGCCGTGTGTCACACAGCAGTACCAGAGCGGGAAGGTGATAAGATTATTTACCAGGCAGCATCTCCAGGTACCAATGAAGCAATTGTGATGTATTCCTTGGTTGAAAATTGTTCTTAAATATGAGATTGTTCAGAAAATTTTAATTTGAAGAAGTAAAACAACCAAGTCACTTTAGTTTCAGATTGAAAGTGTTATTTACTAATTAAAAATGTTGGCTTTCAAAATTACACATATATGTACATATTTTAAAATCTATAACTGTAATATTTGTTATATAACATGTTACATGGAAATTTGAATAACAAAAAATTCATACAGGTTAAAAAAAAATGGTACTCTATGTGCATAGTAAGTTTTCCCTTCTTTATAAATAATTAAGAAAAAACTATTGGTCATAAACTGCTTTTTCACATAAGCTGGCAGGAAAAGGAAGATCCATTTACCTGAACAGTGTTGATTTTAGTATATCAACTTTTCTTCTTTTGGAAATGATAATCAAGGAGTTTGCTGTGTATTTACTTGAATGAGAAGAGCTTTACATTTAGAGAAGAGACTCCATACTTAGATTATTTTCGTGTAAAATTGGGTAAATAGCCAATTTGATGACTAAGATTTCAGGAAAGAAGGAACACACTTTAGGGAACTTTTTTATAAGTTTCCTTTAAAAAAAAAACTTTTTATTTTGTATTGGAGTATAGTCAATTAACAATGTTGTGATAGTTTCAGGCGGACAGCACAAGGACTCAGCCATACATATACCTGTATCCATTCTCCCCCCAACTCTCCTCCCATCCAGGCTGCCACATAACTTTGAGCAGAGTTCCATGTGTTATACAGCAGGTCCCTGCTGGTTATCATTTTTAACATAGCAGTGTGTATAGACCAGTCTCAAACTTCCTAACTAGCCCCTCCCCCTGTGTTTTAAACTGTATTACAAACCAGCACCTGCAACCTTGTAGAATATGCCAGATTCCTAAAAACCATGAGATACACTCTTTATCATTAAGATAGACACTGTATGGATGTTTTTATCTCACACCCTTCCCTCAAAAACAAAAAAGTTTTGATATAACATGGTGATAAGAGTAAATAATATATAATACAATGAAACATCAATTCATTTGAAGTGAAGTCGCTCAGTTGTGTCCGACTCTTTGCAACCCCATGGACTGTAGCCTACCAGGCTCCTCCGTCCATGGGATTTTCCAGGCAAGAGTACTGAAGTGGGTTGCCATTTCCTTCTCCAGGAGATCTTCCCAACCCAGGGCTCGAACCTGGGTCTCCCACATTGTAGGCAGACGCTTTACCATCTGACCCCTCAATAGTCATAGTGTTATTAATAATTTTCCTATATTCAGCATTTTAAGAGGAAAAGGATAAAACTTAAGAAGGCAATTTTGTGCCACTCATTTTTTTCCAATTTAATTAAGAAATAATTGATATACATCACTGTATCCCTAGTATTTATTTATGTTATAATGGAAATTTGTACCTTTTGATCACCTTTCTCCACTTCCCCTTCACCAACCTTCCACCTCTGATAACCACATCTGATCTCTGTTTATATTAGTTTGAGGGAGGTGGGTTTCTCTTCTCTTTTTTCTTTAGATTCTACATATAAGTGAGATCATACAGTATTTTTCTTTGTCTTGACTTTTTCTCTTAGCATGATGCCTTCATGGTCTCTATCCATGGTCTCTCTCTAACCATGGTCTCTATCCATGGTTGCTATTATGGAATTTCCTCATTTGTACGCATCATTTATTTTAAGAAAAGTTTTGTGGAGAATATGCTGGACAAAGACCTACTTTGAAGTTATTCTTTTTATGTCTGTTTGGCTAACAGTGAGACTTAGCCCTCAAGAATATGCCTCTGGGAATATGCCTCTGGGATCTCTACATGTCTCAGATTCTGAAGATCATTCTATTTAAACCCTGGGCATTGTTGTGTGGTTTTAAAAGAAATGGATTTCAATAACAAGAGTCAGAATAAAAAGAACTTTAATTCATTTTAAAGTTAAGCAGACTATTGTATTGCAGTCTTAGTCTCATATTTTGGGATATCTTACTCTCAGACGGTAAAGCATTTGCCTACAATGCAGGAGACCCAGGTTCAATCCCTGGGTCAGGAAGATCTGGAGAAGGAAATGGCAACTCCTCTAGTATTCTTGCCTGAAAAATCCCATGGACAGAGGAGCCTGGTAGGCTATAGTCTATGGGGTCACAAAGAGTCGGACATGACTGGGAGACTTCACTTTCACTTTTCTTTCACTCTCATATTTGGGATAATTTTTTTCACCATGTATTTGCTTTCTTCTGTTTGCCTAAAACAGATGAGGGAGCCTTGGTCAGAGCAGCCAAGCACCTGAATTTTGTTTTCACTGGAAGAACGCCTGACTCAGTGATTATAGATTCAGTAAGTTATTTAATTCTCTTTTTTATCAAAGCAATGCGCATGCAAGCTTCAAAGATAAAATAATACCAAAAAGCTCATAATAAAAACAGAGGTTCCCTACTTTAGTTCTCTTCTCCAGAAGCAATGAGTTTTCTATTCTTTCAGCTATTTGTTCAGACATTTATACATCCTTTTTTAATGTGTTGATGAATGAAATATATTTCAGTTCTTCAATTTTCAACATATCTACTGACTTTCTATTCAGTTATGTTAAATGAGGGATTATTTCTCTTGACTCACCATCCCTTTCCACTAGTAGTATAATTATATTACAATGCTTAGTTAAACAACTATTTGGACCCAGATGTTGTATGGGCAAAAGATTGGAACAAACATTTCACAAAAGAAGATATACAAATGGCCAGTGCACACATGAAAACACATCATTAATAATCAGGGAAATGCAAATTAAAGTCTCAGTGAGACAGGGCAACATACCCACCAAGAAAAGTAAAATTAAAAACATTATGGCAGCACCTAATGTTAATGAAACTGCAGAGCGAGGGGCTCACCTATGTGTTGCTGGTAGATGCGTAAGATGGTGCAGCCCCTTTGGAAAACCTTTCAGAGTTTTCCAGAACAGGTAAACATGTACCTGATGGAGCAGTTGTGCTTATACTTGCCCAGAAGAAGTGAAAGCATGTGTCTGCAGAGAGACGTTTCGTGGTTTGTTCATAGCAGCTGTATTCAGAGTAGCCAAAAGCTAGAAACAAGCCAAATGCCCATCACTAGGAGGATGGATCGACAAATTGTGATACACAGTGGAATAGCTGAACAATAAAAAAAAGAGTAAAATGATTGATTCATTACCAGCATTGATAAGTCTCAGGAACAGGCTGAGAAAAAAGAAAAAAAAAGCCAAACACAGACAGCTGCATACTCTGCATTTATATCGAGGTTGAGATCAGGAAAAAGTGACTTATGGTCTTAGAATTGAGAGCAGTGGTTTTCTCCACATCGGGGGGAGGTTGGGTAAGGGGGCAAAGGAATTTATAGGACAGTGGAAAAGTTCTGTGTCTTGATTGGGGTGGTAGTCACACCAAGTATACCTTTGTCAAACCATAGAATTTTCATTGAACTACATATTTAAGATCTATGTACAGTATTGTATATAAATTATATCTCAGTAAGCATTTGTTATTATGCCTGTATTGATATTCCTAGCAAAACATTGTTTTATTCAGTATTTATTTTCTTTGTTTTTAATTTTGTGTTTTCAGATACAAAATTATCTCCTGAAAATAATTTTTTTCTTTAATTCTTAAAAATAAATCTCATGTTTTATCCAAGTGTAACATTTTCTTTCTACCTATTACTAATTGTTCTAATTGTTTCATAACTTCTTAGTGCACTTTTATCGGTACAGTTACACCAGATAATCTGGCCAGTGTGTAGTTGCAGTCTTTCCCTTGAGTTATTCTTCCGGAAACACCTGCCGCCCCACCCCGCCCCTGTTCTCCTTACTCTGGGCCAGTTTTGTTCAGAGGTCAGCTTCTATGGCACTTGGAACGCCTTTTGATTGTCTCCTGTTTTGGACTTGCTATTTCCTGTAAGTCAAAACTTCTTTCTTAGAACCTGACATTGATAGAACATGTTTTCTGTCCATTCCATCCTGTTGAAAAGGTGTCACAGAAGCAGAAGTCACAGTAGTGCCAGCCCTCCACAAGCCCAGCTCTGACTCAGGGCTCCACTGCCGTGGTGCGCAGCTCAGTCCCTCTCATGGTTCACTCTCTCCTGTGTTAGAGCTTCTGTTTCCTGAGTCCCATGTCTTCCTTGTTCTTGGCCTATGCTTCTTTTCGTGGAGAACTTTCTTTATTGGCTTCTTGAGAAAAGACGCATGGGAAATTACTTGTTGTTTAGCCCTTTTAAGCGTAAACATTTTTATCTGACCTTTATACTTAATTGGTGGTCCTGCTAATAGAGAATTCCAGGGTGGGAATCAGTTTCCTGAGGAATGTTTATTGCCTGGCTTCCTGCATGCCTAATTGAGAAGTCAGAAGCCACTGTGACTCTAGTTTTTGTGACTTGCCCACGGCCTCCCTCAAGAAGTTTGCGAGATCTTCTTTATCCCAGGAATTCTGAAATTTCACAACCATGTACCACAGTGAGAATATTTTAACTCACTGTACTGAGCGCTGAGTGGACACTTTTCCATTTGGAAATCTACATCCTTCCATTCTGGAAATTTTTCTTGAATGAGTCTGTTCAATTTTCTTCCGCTTTTTTCTCTGCTCTCTCTTTTTAGAATTCCTGAGCACATCTTTTAACTTTTCTGTCCTGCTTTTCATGTTTTTGCCTTCTTGTTCTACTTTTTGGAAGTTTTCCTCTTTTCTCTTCTTAGACTTCAATTGATTTTGTTTCTGATGTTATACATGTTAGCTTCCAGAAGCTTTTATTGTTTTCTCAATATTTCTTTTTTTAATAGTATCCTGTTTTTCCTTCATAGGTGTACTTATGTTACTTCTCTGAGAGGAAAAATGATAGTTTTCTTTTTTATGTTTTCTTTAAAAATTACAGTTTAAATAAGCATATCATTTTGCTACTGCTGCTGCTGCTAAGTCGCTTCAGTCATGTCCAACTCTGTGCAACCCCATAGACGGCAGCCCGCCAGGCTCCCCCGTCCCTGGGATTCTCCAGACAAGAACGCTGGAGTGGGTTGCCATTTCCTTCTCCAGTGCATGAAAGTGAAAAGTGAAAGGGAAGTTGCACAGCCGTGTCCGACTGTTCACGACCCCATGGACTGCATACTACCAGGCTCCTCCGTCCATGGGAGTTTACAGGCAAGAGTACTGGAGTGGGGTGCCGTTGCCTTCTCCGCATATCATTTTATTGGAACATAAAATGGTATTAAGCTGTCATTATAGTTGTTTTGATTATTGCACTGAGAGAAGCATACTTCACCAAAAATTAAACATCAACTTTCACGTATTCTTTTCTGGAGTTTCTCATTCTCTACTTAGGAGAAAAGAAGAGCATTTAATTACTGCACCACTTGTATATGGGATGCGTAATAGGCTATGCAAGTTCTTTGATGAGAGCTGCAGTATGCAGANTGATTATTGCACTGAGAGAAGCATACTTCACCAAAAATTAAACATCAACTTTCACGTATTCTTTTCTGGAGTTTCTCATTCTCTACTTAGGAGAAAAGAAGAGCATTTAATTACTGCACCACTTGTATATGGGATGCGTAATAGGCTATGCAAGTTCTTTGATGAGAGCTGCAGTATGCAGAGAAATAAGGCCAGTCTCCACCAAAGAGCAGCACAGGACAGGAATCTTAATCACAGAAGCGTAACCATTGTTACAAGCAGCTTTTTGTCTCAGACATTGTCTTTGTTTTTTCATGGGTCGGTCCCATTAACAAGCATATACTGGTGGATCTAGCGGTATTTCCAAGGGTGTAAAACACTGCAGAAGGTTTTATACCTCCAGGAATCCACACCCATCCAGTTCCAATGATAGAACAGAAAATGCCCCACAGAAAGCATATGACAAACCACCTTATCCTGGTATGGAAATGGAGCGAAGAGCCTTCCGGGACCTGTCCACCAGCCCGTCAGGAAGCCCAGGCTGACACCAGTGTTTTCTTTTAGAATTCTCTTTCTTCCAAATTGCTCTTATCTGTTTGTTTTGGGTATTTGTGATCCATGATAATAGCTGTCTTTGGATATCTGTTCATCTTTGGTTTTCTTATGGTTAAGAGTAAAGAATTTGCAATCTGATATGGCAGGTCTGAGTATAAGAGGGTGTTTGTCAACATTGGGCTTCACTGTGGGGTGGTCTGGTGGGATTCGTTTGGGAAATCATGGTTNAGATGGCTAGATGGCATCACTGACTCGATGGACGTGAGTCTGAGTAAACTCCAGGAGTTGGAGATGGACAGGGAGGCCTGGCGTCCTGCGATCCATGGGGTCGCAAAAGTCAGACACAACTGAGCAACTGAACTGAACTGAAAATGAATCAGAGTCAGGAACTTGCCATTCTAATTATGTGCTCATTATAACATCTAATTGTCACAGTGATTTCAGAAACTCATTTTCATTTCTCTGTTAGGTATAAAACTATTTTCCATATAATAGGAATAGAGACAGAAGGGATGGTCCACAGTGGATAAACATGCAGCTGTTTTTGGCCAAATGATTAGGAATTTCTTGTTGGAAGCTTCCATCCAAGTGATTGCAAAAATCCTGCATCTGGAGTGACTTGAGGAATAGAGAGACTATAAGAGAATGCTCATAGTCCTGTGAGGAGATGGGAGCAGGGTTATTAGAGAAATGTAGGTGACGAGGCAGTGTGGAGCACTCTGTGACCCTGGGACCGAGTATTTACTAACCTGTGACACGGTGGCTTTTCTCCAGCAGTGTCCATTTACTCTGCTGGACCACAGAAGGCATTCCTGTTCACCTGTGATTTGAGAGTTTTGTCAGGAGAAGAAAAGAGCAAGGAAGTTGATGAACCAGGGACTAGGCCATCAAAGCTGGATTAAGAGAAACATGAATCAGGAAGGGCTGAGATAGACTACAGAGACGTTGCAAATGGGGCCCAATCAAGTGTGGTCCTAAAGCACAGGAATGATCAGAGACGCTAAGGCAGTGGAAATGAAAGATGGAGAAAGAGAAGACTAAGCAGTCCAAGGTATTTCTAAAGGCAGCTACACTATATCTAACTACTGTATTGGATTCATCTCAGGTTTTTAGCTGCAGAACGTTATAAGGTAACATGAATAGGCACTGACACTAGAGAAGTCTTTTTACCCGTCATTTCTGGACAGAATGCTTATGCATACTTGATTCCAAGTGAGGCTTATCCTGTGCAATGCCATACTTGCTTATTCTGTTCATTGTTAACTCGTAGTCTCTTTGCTAATCCGTTGAAAGATGTGTATGTTTGACTAAGAACTTTTATCAGTCTGTATCACCAACACAATGTTAAGCTGTTTGTACTCATTAACTAGAGTTTGTAATATGAATTAGGTTTTTTAAATGATGCCAGTGGTTTGCTAGTAATTAAAAAATGATAGTTGTGAAGGCTTAAGTAAGTTTTCAAAGTGCTAGTATATGCCTTTTGATTGGGTGTATACTTAAAATTTATTATCATTTCTCTTTTTAATAATTCATCATGAAAGGTTCTGGCTTAAATGTTTTTTAAATCTGAAAACATTGAACCAGAACTCTCCTCTCTCTGCCCTGGTGGGTATTAACTCTTGCAGGTTTCTTGGGAGCTACTTGGTAAATTATTCCTTTAGGGCAGCAGATGGTACCCGCATATCTTAAAAAACATAATGTGACTTTCAAAGGCACTCAGCTACACACTCAGGCGATGGTTTGTGTATGTGGAGGGATCAGCCTCATAATTTGGTTAAATTTATTTTTTCAGTGTGAGCATTAAAATATGTGAGACATGACAAACATATAGATGCATCTTCTTACTGTGATGACACATTGTGGAAAACCTCTCTTTCAGCGCTAGAAAAAGAATGTCAGTGATCGTTCGCACTCCATCCGGGAAGTTACGACTTTACTGCAAAGGAGCTGTGAGTTTGTATTTTTGTCTTTTATGATTTTGATTTATGATGGTTTATAATGTATATGTTAAACATTCTGCTATGGAAATGTAACACAGATGTTTAGCCTGAAGTTGCTGACATCCACTTTTGGAGGTGTTTTATAGTAATAGTGTTCAGCCTCTTCTGGTGAAATTCAGAATTCCTTCTGGGTAAATCTGGTGCTTTGAAAAAGTTTGGCCAAGGTTATTTATATAATTCAGTTTTTGAGGTTTGTATATTATAAATATTTTAGAAGACAATAATACAGAAAATATTTTAAAATTAAAAATGTAACAACCTATACCAATTTGAATCTGATTTTTTAAAGGCCATGGAAATGGGGAGAAATTGATTACAGTTATTGCTGTAATTTCTTCATGTGGTGATTACCATTTGTATTGTATTTGCATTGTTTTAATTATAACAGCATTTCTGACTATTGGTTGGCTTTTGTATTTGGCAGGTTTTATTGACAGGTCAGTAATTTGTCATTCTAACTGAATTACTCTAGTTAAAATATGTTTATGCTCATGGAAAAATAAGAAATCTACTCTCCAGGGCCTTTTTTATTCTTGAAATTAGTTAATATTTCCGTTCAGATTTATCCTTTCCGTGTACATAGTATATACTAGGAGTGATCAGGTAACTTACGAACTTGGAACTTTCCAATTTCAAATATAGTCAACAGTCTGGCTTTCTTACATGGAACTTGAAAGATGAACTTGTTTAGAAGCCCAAGCTTATTATTTAAATTCCTGTTGAGAATGTTTTTCAGTGCCTTGGTTTTAATGCTTTGGAACATAATTTTTTAATGCCTTGGTTTTAAAAGATTGGGAGAGAATAATTTCATGACGTCTCATGAATTTAGTTTTAGAGTTTCTTTGGTTGTTGAACAAGCACGTAAACAACTGGAGGGTGAACTTGCTCCAGATGAAATCATTTGGATAAACTGTTCTGACAGAGGATGTTCGAGCTCAACATGATAAAAAATTATAGTTATTTTTATATCGAAAGAAATTTGAGGGAGGGAAGAATGGGTTACATGTAAGATAAATTAGAAATCAGAAATACATTTAGGGGAAAACATCAACCAATGAAATAAGCTCTAGCAGCCTGTCCATCAGGTCGCAAAGAGTCAGACATGCCTGAGAAACTAACGCATCACAGTTCATGCAGAAGGCCACACTCTGCTTTCCTTGATACTGCAGAGAAGGTGGGAAAATCCCCTAGTCTGACCGTCAATTTCTTCCACTAGAATGCTTAATTACCTTGAGAGTTTAATCTCCCTAGCCTTATTTATTACTCATGACTTTTGTTTTCATGATTTTAATTTTTTACTATTTTGTTAGTGTTAAAATGGCCTATTTTAATTTCACTGAAAACTTCACTCTACCTCTGGGAAAAAATAGAGTTTGTAACTTACACAAAACTCTCATTCTCAGAAAGGACCCATGAGGGGAAATTATCATTTCCTTTTGCTTTGCCCGCTTCCCATTTCACCGCTGAGAAATGAAAAGAAATTCATAATTGGAGCCTGGAATATTGCATCTGTTCTGAGGTCACTAAGTTCTGTTTCTCTCAAGGGTTCTAAATCATACCTCACTAGTCTGCTTCCAACTCAGCCCTGAGACTCAAGACCCCAAAATGGGTAATACCACTGAGAAAGTAATTGCAGGTAAATGATTTATTTTTTCCTGGTCTAATAAAACTATGAAGGCCAAATACTGGAATTCTTAAAACATTAAACCCAAGCTAAAGAACAACTAAAGGAACAATAGGCCATTTATAACAGGGCAAAAATTAGAGACAGGCAGTGATGCCTCAAGTTAAAGCTGAAAGGGACTTTAAAGATAATCCAGTAATTTAATTTTACAGACCAAGTAAGTTGATTCTTAAAACTAAAGTGACACAATCAGAAATATTCAGCTTCAAGGCACTGCTCAGGTTGTCCAGTGTCCTCCCTGCCATAGCCACCAGCTTGCTCCACGCATTTAACGTGTGTTTCTCAGAGTCTCTTCCTTTGTGGGCACCAGCCCCATTAGATGCCCTAAGTCCTAAAAGGTTCAGTAGTTAGGTCTGGGCATCTATCAGCCCACTCCCTTGGAGCCACCGTGTGCATTAGCATTTTGAAGGCTCTGAGGCACCCCAGCAGGACACGCTCCTTAGCTTTGTTCTGACATTTCCCATGCTGTTTGAGTTCTGGACCATTCTTCCTCAAAGCATGGATGAATGCTGAAGCATTCTGCAAAATCTTTGGGGGGCAGTGAGGGGAGATCTACCAGCACATGACAGGTAAGTGAAGTATTGATAGAATATGAGATTTTGAACATTGGAGTAACTGGATTTATTCAGAAAGGAAAAGATGAAAATATAGGACTAGACCATCTTTCTTAGTGTCACAGGAAAGCAGTATTATCAAGGAAAAATATTTTGTGCTTCAATACTGATGCTAAATTGATTTTTTAAATAAATTTATTTATTTTAATTGGAGGCTAATTACTTTACAATATTGTATTGGTTTTGCCATACATTGACATGAATCCACCATGGGTGCACACATGTTCTCCATCCTGAACCCCCCTCCCACCTCCCTCCCCATACCATCCCTCTGAGTCATCCCAGTGCACCAGCCCTGAACACCCTGTTTCATGCATCGAACCTGGACTGATTTGTTTCACATATGATAATATACATATTTCAATGCCATTCTCCCCAACCATCCCACCCTCGCCCTCTCCCATGGAGTCCAAAATACTGTTCTATACATCTGTGCCTCTTTTGCTGTCTCTCATACAGGATTATCGTTACCATCTTTCTAAATTCCATATATATGCATTAGTATACTGTATTGGTGTTTTTCTTTCTGGCTTACTTCTCTCTATATAATAGGCTCCAGTTTCATCCACCTCATTAGAACTGATTCAAATGTATTCTTATTAATGGCTGAGTAATATTCCATTGTATATATGTACCATAGCTTTCTTATCCATTCATCTGCTGATGGACATCTAAGTTGCTTACATGTCCTGGCTATTATAAACAGTGCTGCTATGAACATTGAGGTACACGTGTCTCCTTCAATTCTGGTTTCCTTGGTGTGTATGCCCAGCAGTGGCATTGCTGGGTCATATGGCAGTTCTATTTCCAATTTTTTAAGGAATCTCCACACTGTTCTCCATAGTGGCTGCACTAGTTTACATTCCCACCAACAGTGTAAGAGAGTTCCCTTTTCTCCACACCCTCTCCAGCAGCTAAACTGATTTTTTTAAATACTCATTTGCTGCTAATAATGTTGCCAACATCAACTTTAGTCAACTCAGAATGCTTAGTTTAGGTGTCTCATACCTTCTGTTTGTTTTCCAGGACACTGTAATTTATGACCGACTGGCAGAAACTTCAAAATACAAAGAAATTACCCTAAAACATTTGGAGCAGTTTGCTACAGAAGGTGAGTGTAATACAATAGTAAACATGACTCAAATAAAATGAAACCATATATTACTACTATCACATAGGATTATTCTTATTATTTTACTTGGAAATTCATAATGTAAGATAACAATAAATGTTGATCATTTAGATCTTACTATATGGTGTCCCCAGCCCTTATTTTTATTTTGCTCTCCTGTATTTATTAACATTTTGAAAGACTTTGTCCGCACACTTAAGGGAATATAGAGCTTATAAATCTGTTTGCTTTTTAGAATGGATACCATTTACAGTTTAAATACTTTTTACATCTCCAGCAATGTAGAAGGAAAGAAACAGGAGTTAAAGAACTGGATAGTCTAATCTGAGTAAGAAAGAGGAGAAGAAAGAAATAAACCTCTATAACTACTGAAATAGCTCTTCAATTTAGCATTAACTCAGGACTTTTTATTAAGCCCCTGCCACATGCCAGGCTCTATGTGAGGCCTGAGAATCCATGGTAAACATAATAGTCCTGACACTCTGTTTGTACCGAAATGTAGTCTAGGGAGACGATCTAGATGAGATGAAAAGAAATGAGAATTGTTAAGCATCAGGGTCAGATATTACAGGAATTTGTAGAATCTTATCTCTAAACTTAACAAAAGTCAGCAGTACTATATCCGCATTTCCCATCTTAAGTTTTCACTCTGGTCTGCTTCTGCCGGAACTGTGGCTGGTGGCACCAAGCCTGACCTCTGAGCCACACCTTTTCCTCTTAATCCAAGCAGCATAAATGATAGGAATGTTTTTAAAGCACTAGGCTTTGAAAAGCGGAGACATAACAAACCTTCTACCATTTCTCCTCCAAAAATGGAAGCTCATGGAGCCCACACATCTGTTGAGTTCAGATTCCATGAGGTACAACCTCCTAGGGGACGGCGGGTACAGCGTAAGCTAGCACATATTGCAGGCTCCTTTACTGAGGAAGGAGTGGGTTGGAGGAGCATCTTCCTTTTCTCTCGTCCTGATGTTAAGGATATTCTAGCTTCCAGACCAGTTCCAGCTGGCTTGGCCTCCACCGCCACCCCATTCTCTCTGGGTGAGCAGCACTCGTGTGCCATGGCTACCCCAGAGTAAGTCTCCAGCTGGCGGGCCTCCCCCATAGCTCAGTCAGTAAAGAATCTGCCTGCCATGCGGGAGACTTGGGTTCAGTGCCTTGTTGGGAAGATCCCCTGGAGAAGGAAATGGCAGCCCACTCCAGTATTCTTGCCTGGACAGAGGAGCCTGGTGGGCTACAGTCCTTGGGGTCGCAAAGAGTCAGACATGACTGAGTGACTTTCACTTCGACTTTCAAGTCCCCAGCCAAGTGTCCAGAAGAGAAACACGTATCCCTAATATGGTCCATGGCAGCGACAGTGTACTCCTTTCTTGGAACGTGGAGTCTTGCAGGCATTTTGTGTCCTGTGTTCTTTGCTTCTTTTTCTGACATGGTCCTGGCCGTATTTGATTTGACTTGATCACTGACACCTAATTATTCTGAGAGCTAAACGACCTTGAGTGAGAACACTGTCTTCTTGGTAACCTAGTTAACTGCTTTTATCATGGCTGGCAAATCTTCTGCTTCTTCGTTTTTCTAGTCTGTAAACTTTTTTCTGGCTCAGAGTCACCTCCAAATGAGTTAGAAAACTGACAGACTCTGAGTCCAGGAAGTAGGTCACTTCAGACATCAGCGGCAGTTGTTTTCCCAGGTGTTGCTGATGGGTATTCTTTTTTTCTGTCACTGTCCCTCAATTTTTTTAGACTCCTTATACTATAAATCCACTGTAATAAATATAGTTGGAGGAAGGTGGCTCTCCCAGTACACCCCATTTGGGTCCCTCTTGTTCCTTCCTTCATAAGCATCTATGAAGCCGTTATTAGTGAGCCAGCCACTGTGCTCAGCACTGGAGTTACAGGGGTGAAGAATTCCAGGACCCTGGAGCTCCAGAAGCTTCAGGCTCATGTAGGAGATCACAGAAAAAACACAAAACATTGCCCTTCACACCACAGAAGTGTTGGAGTCTGGGTGAGAGGAGAAGGCTTCAAAGAGATGATTTTCAGAACTGAGTCTTCAAGTAGATGCAAGGCAGGCAGTGGAGGGGGGTTGGGGGAGGGTGGAATGGAGGGGAAAAAAAATGATCAATATGTGCAAAGACCCTACCATGGGAAATGGACGGCAGCGAATGAGGTTGAAGGCAATGAGATGTGGTGACTGAGCCAGACTTTAGGGTTTGAACTTCATCCTGGAGAATGATTAAAAGACTTCAAGCAAAGGAATAACCTTAACAGATTAGGATTTCAGAGAAGTTACTCGAGGCATGAAGGGGGGATTGAAAGAGCTAGGGAATTACAAGCCAGGTGCTGGTGGAAAGGCCAGAGGACTGTTGTTAATGTACAGTTGGCACTAAGGTTCCATCAAACTCGAGTCAGACCAGCATACTGAATCAGTATTTTTGAAGTGAGAGTTTGTTCAAAACAAATGCAAGTGTCAGATTTCGGAACAAAATCTTATCTGATGTTGCGGGGGGGCATGCTCCCTTTTTTCAGGGTTAAGAACCTTGTGTTTTGCCGTGGCTGAGATTTCAGAGAGCGACTTTCAGGAGTGGCGAGCCGTCTATCAACGTGCATCCACATCTGTGCAGAACAGACTGCTCAAACTCGAAGAGAGCTACGAGCTAATCGAAAAGGTACAACTCTTCTGCTTGTGAGGGAAGTTTGATTTCCAGAAAACTCCAGCCTTGTTTCAAGGGGCCAGTAAAATAAAAATCAAAGTGTCTTGGCACACCCCTGTTGAATCTCCTCTGGTCTAAGCACTGACAACTCAGTTTTTTCCAAAAATTCTCTGGACTTACTTGGTATAGATTTTAGCTCTTTTCACTGTTTTGGATCAAATTGAAGTTGATCCAGTCTAGCAAGCTCCTTGCCAACATCTTCCTTTGCGTCTTCATCGCACGCCCTCTCCCCCCACACAAACATGCATAAAAGCTGCATATAAGTGTGTATAGACGCAGTGGGCTTCCCTGCTGGCTCAGACGGTAAAGAATCCACCTGCAATGCAGGACACCCAGGTTCGATCCCTGTTTCAGGAAGATCCCCTGAAGGAAGGCATGGCAAACCACTCCAGTATTCCTGCCTCGAGAATCCCCATGGACAGAGGAGCTGGCGGGCTACAGTCCATGAGGTTGCAAAGTTAAGCAACTAAGCACATAATGTATAATACAGAATAATGTAATAAGTATACAGCTGTGTTACTCCATAACCAATAATAAAGAACGTACAAGTGAACAATCCAGTGCTTATACCTGGCCTGTCATTGTTCACTTAGATACATCCATCGTTTGTACCACAACTATAAATATCCTTTCTTTACTGATAAAGAAACCAAGGTTATTCCGCCAAAAAGCCATGGATACACCATGATTGATGCTTCATAAACAGCAAGAAAGCTTGCTTCCTGAATTCAGAATAGCAAACATTTTTATGTTGTACTGACTGTGTGCCAGGTACTATTTGGAGCACTTGAATCTTCAACCTACTTAATTAAAAACCTACTTAATCTTCATAGCATTCCTTTGAGGTAGGTAGTATTAATTATCGCAACTGTATAAATGGAGAAATCAAGGCACCGGAGAGCGTAAGTGATTTGGAGGACATTCCTCGGCACATGAGAATGTAAGTCAGAATTCTTACTCTGCCTCAAGTTCAGGCTCTATAAGTTTCCATTAAATAACTTGCTACTTACATGATTCCTTCAGCTGTACTCCTGCTTGTAAGGCGTAGACTCGGGCTTTGCCTGTTAGCCACGGTTGATCTCACCTTCAGGTGAGTCGTGGCTGACATGTTTTTTTTCTTCCTTTGCCAATGTGCTTCCTGCTCCTTCCTGTCTTGAGTGGTAGCCAGCACTGTGGATGCGTCCCTGGGCTCTCCCCACGTGCTCTTGTTCTGTGTAACCCCAGGACTGGAATGCTCCAGCTGGAGGCGGCGTTCTCTGCTATGTAGTTACCTGTGACTCTCAATACTGCCCTCCTGTCTCCTCAATAGACTGAGATCCCCCTAGAAGCCAGTTTGTTCCTCGCCCCTCCCTCATATTTGAACTTATTTTGTATCGTCCTTATTCCTCAGAAGACTTGTGATAGAATGTATGAAACCTTCCAAGTTGATAAACCCCACCTCCACCACCAATTTTAGATGTGTACACCCACCAGGAGACTTGTCATCAGTCCACTTACTGAATTTCTCTCTTCCTTTTCTAATATTGTATATATGCTTACGTCTTTGGAATATCATGTAGTGAAATAAAATAATGTTTTATTTATGAGACCATGACCATAATCTCTTTCATTGTTTCCAAAGTCACAAATTGTTTAAAAGCACTTATGGTATTACTGATTTTTAATCTTTGGCTTTTCTTACTCTTTGAGAGGGTTTCCCTGGTGGCTCAGACAGCAAAGAGTCTGCCTGCAGTGCAGGAGACTGGGGTTCTATCCCCGGGTTGGGAAGATTCCCAGGAAAAGGGAATGACAACCCACTCCAGTATTCTTGCCAGGAGAATTCTATGGACAGAGCCGCCTGGCCAGCCAGGTACAGTCCAGTAGGTCGCACAACTGAGTGACTCACACACACATAATCTTTTGAGAAATTTAAAAAATTACTTTGCTTGGAGATGATTCTTTTCCTCCTGTCTCCTTTCCTACACAGCCTGAATATAATGTAGTCTTTTCTCACGTGGCAATGATAGAATTAATATATAACAACTAACAAAAAATATATTTTACGTGGATTCTAATTTTGTTTCTACTTGAAACGCTCTGGAGCAAAGTCTGGAGTTGAATGTTTAATGTGAATAATGTTTTTACTGAGAATGTCCTAGAGTTTATGATTGAATTTTATAGGTTTATAGGTTTGTGTGTGTGTGTTGACTTCCCTCTTTTAACTAAAACAGATATTCAACCTTTCTTCCAGCAGATGGCGATGCTGAGTCACATTGAAATTTAAGCTGCCTGGGGAAATCCGTTACATATATTTACATATTTTTAGTTTACAGATACAGAAGTCTCTCTGAATACCTCTTACCTAAAATAAATGAAAAGATAATTTATAGCTAATTACTTTTTTACTTTGTGATAAGCCATGGTCTCTTAATTTTTGTTGAAAAATCAGAAAGATAGAGATTGGTTCAGCCAGCTTGTGCTGAAACTATAGTTTCTTTCAGTAATTAACTTAATTAACTTTCATTAGGTGATTAATAAATGCTAGATATCAGGGATGCCCAACCAAATAAGGAACACTCTGAGTGTTGTGGTCTGAACTAGTTCCTCCAGGAAATCCAGGACTGACCCACAAGCTTTCAGGAAGGTGGTAGTTCTTTCAGTCAGCCTCAAAAGATTATTTTACCCACTGAAGAAGAGCAGAAGTCTTTTATAAGAAACTGAATAGGGAAAAGAACACAGAGGGGTCCCTGCAACTAAAAGCTTTTCCAAAAAGATGATTTTCCCAACCCTGATCATTTGGGAACTGCAGGTAGTCAGGGTGCTAGCATGTCTCCCTTTTGAGCTTCCATTCTTTATTAAACTCAGCTGGGTTAGTATTTAGTGGAAGCTGTGGGGAGCTGCTGTCACACATGGTAACGAGGCAGGTTCCAACATATCAGAGCAGATTCTGCTGCTGTATCACTGACTGTAAATTTAGCTGTCATGGTCCTGAAAGTGAAAGCGTTCATTGCTCAGTTGTGCCTGAATGTTTGTGACCTCATGGACTGTAGTCCACCAGGCTCCTCTGTCCTTGGAATGCTCCAGGCAAGAATCCTAGGGTGGGTAGCCATTTCCTTCTCCAGGGGATCTTGCTGATCCAGGGATCGAACCTGGGTCTCCTGCATTGCCAGTAGACTCTTTACCTTCTGAGCCACCAGGGAAGCCCCAGTTTCATCCATTTGAGCTTCTTCCTTGGCTACTTTAAATGAGACTTGTTTATTATGTAATCTGTTTTTCTTGTGATTAGGATCTATTTTTTTTTATCAACCATAATATTGGACTTTAGCATGTAAGCTAGTGACTTTCAAATTATTTTCAAGTCTCTCTCTTTTTAAAGAGTAGAACCTCTTTCCCAAAGATTTTGCCTGAGTATACTTACATATTTTTAATACATAGAATATATAAAAGCAGAACTGTGCTGGTTGACAAGTGGAGGAGTGGGGAGAAGCCCCTAACTGGCTCGCCCCTGACAACCCTACCTTGTCCTCGTCATGGTCCATGAGGGGCTTTTCAGGACTTTGAGACAGTGGAGCACAGTTTGGAAACCAGATAATAGTTCTCTTGTTTGTGAAATTTTTTTAGGAAACATGCTTCTCAAAATTGCTATAGATACTTTCCCTCACTTTTCAACAAAAGATCAGGTCATCCTGTGGTCATACATAGGACATTACTGGACATATTTGAAATAGTAATGACCAATTAATGGTATTATGGCATTATATTAAAGACATTCAAAGTACAAAAGATTTGTAGAGCTCTTCCTGAAGACAAGAATGTATTTTAATGTTACAAAATAAATGACAATTTATAATATGTTTAAGGTTACATCCTGCTTTCTATGTTATCCCTCCAGTGTTTGTTCAAACAAGTAAGTCCGTTTTCAAAATTTAGTTAAAGCCTTTTTTTCCTTGGGGGCTGTGACTCCTAGCATAATCTGAAAAAATATGTCCAAATAGGCCAAGAGCCTCCCAGGAGATGATGCCATCTGTCCTGTGGCACAGTGCTTTGTGACATTTCTACCCAGCGCATGTGAGCTCTGGAAGGTCCCCCTTCACCTCCAGGGTACGGTAAAGGAGAGAGAATGTGGGAGGCTGGACAAAATGCTCTTCAGGGACTTTTCCCTAGTGAGAGTCATAGAGGATTTAGAAGTTTTACATCCATCTGTATAATGTCATCAACATCTCTGCTACACGGCTGGATAGTTTGGACTCCAGCACTTTCATTCATATGTTAGACTTTTCAGGATTAAAAAGTGATCATTTCTAATGCTATGAGTTGTTTCAAGATGTTCCTGAAACATTTTTTTCTATTACTAAATAAAGGTCAAGAAGGTGACATTTATTACCAGGAAACCCAAGATATTCAGGAACAAGAAGGCTCACATAGTTAAAATGCAGAAGGGCTTATGAGAATCACATCATATACTTGAGGTGTCTTGACCCAGTTTGAGGATAATTGTAGCATCACTTGGGTTTTGTGGATAGGAAACACCTCTTCGTCTCTGTTTATCACCACTTGAGAAAATTTACAGTTGTTTCATTTTTCAGACAACACGCTTGACCTGCTTTATCTTCTTTAGCCTCTTTCTTGTGAAGGGCAGTGTATTTGAATTTATAATTTAGATTTTGAAACCACTTATAGTGTTGGTCTGTGTCTTTAAATATTAGATTATGGTTTAAGTTGAGAATTTATTTATTTGTATTTTGTCAGGGAGAAATTGGAAAGAAACAACAGAATAATTATCAAGCCTTATACTTCTGTAGCAGTGGTTTCTCTGAAATGTCTCACCTTCCTGATTGGTCTGCTACTTCACATGTATTTCTAAGACAAAATTTATTTGCCTCATACTCCTAATGTGCTGATGAGTTCCTTTGAAAACTAGTAGTACAGAAGGGTCTGATCTTACTTATGGGGAATATTTTATAATTAAACCATTGTTTGAAACATGAAGGTATTCCTTCATGATAAATAGAGTTTTTGAAAAATTTTTTATATTTATTTGCTTCAATAGGAAAATGCAATTATATCTTTAGCATTACGTGAATTGCCTTATAGTCATTTGAGATGCTTACAAAAGCAACTTATTTATCTTGAGCATTGCAGAAAATAATGAGATATATTATATAATACATGTCTAGATTGGGCAATGATCAAAACAGTATTTCCCTGATGATGACATTGTTCTTGTTTTCTTCTCATATTTTGAGGCATAAATTGCAAAATAGGCTTCTTGAAAAATGAAAATTTATGCTGTGCTTCTGCCAAAGTTTTTTTTTTTTTTAATTAATTATGGATCAGAGAGGATCATTTTTGAACTTAATAGTAATCAGGAAACTACAGTTTTGGCACTGTTTCTCTCCCCTTTGACTCAAGCTATGTTGTGTATTATATGTACAAATTTTGTAATTCACAATTAATATCTATCCTCCACTAGACTGAAGCTTCATGAGAGCAGGGCCGTTTTATCTTATTTGTCTCTGTGGCTCCAAGAACTGCCTGTCTGGCTGTTATTAATCACTGAATAAATATTTGATGAATAAATTAATGAGTCAATTAACTAATTAATTCAAAGGCTAAATTTACTTAGTGTTTGTTTAATGAAAACCTGCCTTCTATTACCCACATAGTGTGTGCTTTCTGCACGTGAAATATGTTGATTTCAAATGTGTTGTCACTAAGGATGTGACTTTAAGAATGTGTTAGAAAAGATAGATAAGGATTTTAAAGAATCCATTCATTACAAATTTAGACTCAGTCATAAAAAAAAAAAACTAAACACCCTGTTTTCCAAGTTACAACAAATGCCCCATGCCCCAGCGCTTGTCAGGTGCTGTTGTGGGCTCTGGGGGCATAGAAAGGGACAAGGATGGAAAAATCTTTGTCTTCGTTTCAATGCTGAGAGTGAGGTAGTACTGAACACTGGAAGATGTCATGGCAGATAGGACCTAGAACCCTGGGCGCTGTGACAGGCACTGAGCTAGGACTGCGAGATAGTTAGTGATCTTTTTACGTTATTTCCTTGATCCCTGCCCCCACATATGGTTGACGTTTCTGGGATTTTTTTTTTTTTTTAAAGCGTGCCTTGATGTGGCGTAATATAGATCAACCATTACACTCTGGTGACTAACAGCAGTCCAGCACCCTTCCCAACGTGTGGCGGCGAGTGGTATAGAGGATTCCTAGAGAAATATAAAGCTTAATGAAAAACAGAACTTTTCCTGAACATTTATGACTGCCAAATTCACAGTAACTTCTGTATTTGCATTGAATGCTTTTTCAGATTAAACTACCCAGTTCTATTCTTAGTAGCTGCCAATATCACTTTCATTTGTACTAAAAACTGAAATGTACTAGATGAAAATTTACATGATGTACTGGTGATTTCGTGGTTTCAAATTCCAGTAGTTTCCTGTTTTACTGTTTGCTTAAGAACATTTGCAGTCTGTCAGCTTATCTACCGAGGGGACCTGCCAGTTTTAGAGACTTTACTAAGCTCCACGTCCCCTGCTCCTCTGCTCCTGAACCTGATCAGTTAGCTCCAGGGCTTCTAACATACGGTGTGCAAAATGAGCCACTGGCGTAAGCAAGCAAATGTGATCACCTCTGTTTCTACTCATGTTTTATCTCACCTTTTTTTTTTTTTTTTAACAATTTGTTGTTGCATTTTGCAATACATATAATTTGTTAATGTTAACAAAGCAAGTAGGTTATACCAAAAATATAGACATCCCTAGGTCTTAAGTAAGTACTCAACATTTTTTTCCTACCTGACTGCTCGAATTAAAAAAAAAAAAAAAGAGAGAGAGAGAGAGAAAGTTGAGATAAACAGTCAGTTTTCATTCTTATACCAACTCTAGTACAGCCATCTTATTAGCCTTATCTTGCTAAGTGGGCTTCCCTGGAGGCTCAATGGTATAGAAGCTGCCTGAAATATGGGAGTGAGTTGAGTTGAGTTGAGTCTCTAAGTCGTGTCCAACTGTTGTGACCCCATGGACTATAGCCCACCAGCCTCCTCTGTCCATGGAATTCTCAGGCAGGAATACTGGAGTGGGTTGCCATTTCCTTCTCCAGGCTATCTTCCCAACCCAGGGATCAAACCTGGGTCTCCTGCACTGCAGGCAGATTCTTTACTGACTGAGCTACCAGAGAAGCCCAATGCAGGAGACCAGGGTTCGATCCCTGGGTTGGGAAGATCCCCTGGAGGAGGGCATGGCAACCGACTCCAGTATTCTTGCTTGGAGAATTCCATGGACAGAGGAGCCTGGCGGGCTGTATTCCATGGGGTTGCAAAGAGTCAGGCACGAGTGAGTGACTCAGCAGCAGCAGCAGCAGCAGCAGCATATCCAGTAGTTGGCTGAGCAGGGATTCAAATCGCAGTTCAGTCTTAATTCCAAATCGCATGTTCCTAATCCATATGTTATTCTGCTAGCAGTTTAAAAGAAAGCAAGAATGTATGTAAAACATTGGCATCTTGAAAAATAAAATGCAACCACTCATATAGTTGAGTCATCATGAAATCAACTCTTGGAACTGGGAGACATGGTGTGTTCAGGACCCGTCCACTTAGGAGATGAGACAAGCTGTGTGTGCCCTGTGTGATGTAGTATACTCTATCCTCCTTCAAGGTGAAGGTGGGGATTTGCTTGTCATGATTTTCCCTCAGCTCGTCTTTCGGAGTCTTCTTACTGAAAGTACTTAGCGTTCCCTTAGATCTCTAATCCCACGCTCCTCCTTTCTGGTGATCAAACCCTTATGAATGCTTCGTNTGTGTGTGCCCTGTGTGATGTAGTATACTCTATCCTCCTTCAAGGTGAAGGTGGGGATTTGCTTGTCTTGATTTTCCCTCAGCTCGTCTTTCGGAGTCTTCTTACTGAAAGTACTTAGCGTTCCCTTAGATCTCTAATCCCACGCTCCTCCTTTCTGGCGATCAAACCCTTATGAATGCTTCGTGGTAGACTTTCCACAATGAGTTTTGCTGTCTTCTCACTCAGATAAGATGGATGTGTTGTTTTTGCTGGCTACACCCAATGGCCTCTCAAATCCTGATTCTTTTCAGCTGGGTGTGTAAATTCTGACCTTATTTGGCAAGCCCTTGGCTGTGTGAGAGTTCAAATATGATTACTGTGTGGTTTAAAAAGCACCAAGATAAAAGCTCCTTCTTGGCCTGGGTGGCACGATTTCTCCAGAACCAAGTCAATGAGGTATGCCAATGATTTAACACTCTTAGTCTAGCCCAGCTTTAGCTGAAAAGACAGAGGTACAAGATTCTCTTCCCTTAAATGCAACCACTTTGTTGCATGCAAAGTGATTTTGAGAAGGGAAGCCCAAGAGTGAATGATGTCCAGTGGAATGCAGCAGTCTTGGAGAGCCAGCATTATGGAATGCCTCTGAGAGGCCCATGGCCATCAGGGACTCTGTATTCCAGAACTTCCATATTTTAAAGCTAACAAGTGTGATGACTGCCTTAACCTCTGAACTGGTCTTGCACCCTCTGTTCTTCCCATTCCATCCCCAGTTGGCCACCAGTGAACTTTCTGAGATATAAATCTGATCCTGTCCCTCCCCTTCTGAAATTCTTCTCCAGATGCCCTGTGCCTTTGGAATCCCCAACATAAAAAAATAACCACTTTGATTTTCATTCCCTGCCAGCTCTTCCAGGCTCATCGTTTTCCTAACTTACTATTCAGAGTTTGAGATGACTGATTCAATTTTATCATCAGAACAACCCTATTAAATTAAGCGTTATTTAAATCATCACATACCTCCCTTCATTTATCGGTTCCATATTGACTAAATGGCAGCTTCTCAAACACAATATGCTTTAGCATACCTATGTCTTCGCACATGTGATGTCTTCTGTTTGGAATTTCTTCATCCATCCCTCCCCACTTCTCCCTAGTGCTTGGCTAAGTCTTAATTCTTCTTTAGGATTTAAGGTCAGATGTTAACTGATGTTGGATGGGTTTTTTGAGCCACCCAGACTAAGAAAATACTTATTTCCTGTGTTTATCTTTTGTACTCACAGAACATTTTATGTTTACTTTTAAGATCGTATATAGCATATAGTCATGTGATTATTTAGGGAGAGTACTGTTTTTCTCTGATGGTAATCATATATTACAGTTGAGAGGCTTTGTCTGTAGTTTGGGATTGGAAGGACAGGAGAGAAATGGGACCAGAGGACCTAAAGCCAGGCTAGGGAAGAAGGGTTGGAGCTGACCAAGGAAGTACAAAAGACTGATCAGTCAGAACGGAGGCCGATGCAGAGATGGGCTGCTCGCCACTGTTCCACATCAAGGGTCTGCAAACTCCAGCCCAAGAACCACTTCCACCCACCACCTGTTTTTGTAAATAAAGTTTCATTAGAACACAGTTCCACCCATGTGCTTACAAATTATCTCTACGATGACAGAATTGAGTCATTGCAGCACAGAGTGCATGACTCTCAAACCTGAAAATATTTACCATCTGTCACTTGATGGAAGGAGTTTTGTCAGCCTTGCTGGACATGAGCAGTTAGGTCCTCAAACCAGCAGCTTAGTTTACCAGTGCACATTTCCGGGTTTCACCAGAGACGAACTTAGTGAAAAGCTCTGGGTTTAGGGTCCGCTGGTCTGTGTAATAAGCCCTTCAGGTAAAATACGAAGACCCCTGCTCTCCATTCCTACTCCTGTGGCTAAGTACCTGGGGCTTGATGACTGCCGGGCAGCAGAAGCTAGAAGAAACAGATGCCAATGTAAAGCAAGGAGGGTGCAGTCAGAAGACAAGGCAGGGGGCAACCCAGAGAACAGATTCTGAAGCACAGATCCCGGGAAGGAAGGAACTCTGGCTGTGTCCCACCGCCTTGCCCAGAATGGCAAGGGTGTGTGGGTGTGTGAGAGAGAGACAGTGCAGGCATGCATGGGTGGGTGGGTGTGTGAATGCAGGCCTCCGTGTGTGCTTGGAAGGGAGTCCGTCCCAGAGTGTGAGTCTGGGGCATACAGGTAGAAAACAGGACTGAGGCTGAAACCCCTTCACAGAAGCAGATTAGTACTAAGAACTGAGCAACAGAGACAGATGTTTCAGAGTGTGATGAGTTATAGAAGATTCTTTCATTTAATCTCAGTCTCACTCCTCATTCGCTGCCCTGGGATGTGTATTATTCTTGGTACCTTGTTCTTACCCTCCCAACTTAGCTGTACCCTGATTCAGTCTTACATAGTTTACTCACCCTCCCCACTAACTGAAGGAACCAGTGTAAACACTTAGCAGTATCTGATATTTCTCAGCTACAGAAATGTTTCTTCATTCTCTGAATCACAGTCTTATTTTATATTGTAATAAAGGTTAACAAATGTTACTAGTATTTATCCATATTTACTCCAGTGATAATATTTATTTGCCAGTATTATTTCTTTTATTTGTCTTCAAAGAAACTTCTGCCAAATAGTCTGTGTTGTAATCTGAAGCCCAAATTACTGGCTTTTTCTCATTTAAGAACATATCACAAACTTAAAAAAAAATCCAAAATAGATCTAAACCCTGACACAATATTTGTTATTATGGAATAAATCACTTTGAGGTTCTGTTATTTAGCAAAATATACATGTACTGGGGAAGAAATATAATTTCTAAATCTGTCATAATACATTTTACCATAGTTTTTAAGTACTTTGCATGAAGCTTTTTATCTTTACTAGGGTAGAACTTTTATATTTTTATCTTTTTTTAAAAACTTACATTGGAAACATCTAAAAGAGAAAATAAGATGATTGAGGACTTTACTGGGTAAATAAATATCATTTCATAATTTTTCAGTGATAACTAAATCTATGTCAAAGAGGCATCAACTGAAACCTTTATAATTTTTGGCACAGTTACATTTTGAAAGTAAAATTAGTGTTTTAGGCTTTTTTTTTAATTCTGTAAATGCCATGGGAATTTTATCACATTTCAACACTTGCTGAATATGTAATTCCCATAGTGACCATTAGTGGCCATCTGTGTAAGGTAATACATGTTTGGGATGAAATTGATTACGGCCTAAACACTCTTGTGTTAAGATCAGGAAAAGCACGCAAAGTTCAAATCTTTTTTCCTAATGATCGTTATGTAGCTAAAGATATTAATTTCCAGAGACTGAACAGTCTATCACTCAAGATCTAATCTCACAACAAATGACATCGAAGCCAAAGGAAAGGAAGCTGCAGAGCCGTCCACTAAAATTAGTAAGTGCCTTGCTCGCGGAGCTCTCAGGATAAAGGGGAAATGAACAGGCTTTCAGATGCAGTGTTTCTTTTACAGGCAGCAAAGTTAACCCGCTGCAGTTTTGCTGAATATTCAGAAATGTTTCACGAGAAATTCCTGTTCTCATAGCCACCAACACCCTGCACATTAACCTGCTTATGCCATTTTTCAACATGTACATTGCTGGCCCTACATCTTTGGTACTTTATTTTTGCCTGATTTGAAAAATGTTTCCTTTTTACCTGTACAAAACCAGCTGCTTTCCTTCTTTCAAATGTGCTTTCAATATAATCTCCCCCATGCAGTCATTTTATTTTTATTAGGCTTGTTCGCAGCAGTGGATACCCGTGTACTTCCTGTGCTCATTTATCCCCTTAGAGTAGAACTAGAAAATATACAAATATATTTGTTTATTTATTTCTAATGAATGTATTCACATCTTGGCTTTCATATTATCTACCCCAGGGTTTTGTGAAATATTACCCCCAAAAATTAATTTTTGGTTTAAAATTTTTGAGAGCATGTATTACTCAACTATCTTCACGGGATCCTTTAAAAATCTTATCATACCTTCTGTAGAATATCTAACATTTGAAAACAGCTCTATCCTGGTCTTTGCTGGGATGTGGGCCAGATGATTTAGCTGCTAATGCCCTAAGAGTAGCTGAAAGATTTGATGAAATCATTGTCTCAGCATTGAAATTCATCGATTGTGAGGCTAGCATAGCTGATGCTGAACTGGTCTTCCTTTTCATTCTTGAACTTCTTGATGATAATTATTCATCAGGTTTTGATAGATTTCAAATCTGCTTCCCATTAAAGATAATAAAGTAATGCTATGTTTTTAAAGAAGGAAATTTTCCTTCCTGTCGTATATATTATATACTAAGAAGTCAAGCATCAAGTGCATCTAATAGATGCGTAAGTTGTTTGGAGTATATTGAAGGGAAAATGGTCTAGATTGCAACAGTACGTTAGAACATTTGGATTTGGGTGTTTGGGGTTTCGTTTTTTTTTTCTTTGTCTTTCNGTTTTTAAAGAAGGAAATTTGCCTTCCTGTCGTATATATTATATACTAAGAAGTCAAGCATCAAGTGCATCTAATAGATGCGTAAGTTGTTTGGAGTATATTGAAGGGAAAATGGTCTAGATTGCAACAGTACGTTAGAACATTTGGATTTGGGTGTTTGGGGTTTCGTTTTTTTTTTCTTTGTCTTTCACTCTCTGCAAATATATCAAACTCTATCAGTGTTCTGGGGATACAATATAAAGATGAATAAAACATGGTCCATGCTTTTTCTTTCAATTTAAAACTTCACTTTCTTTATAAAAGACTCCCCAGAGCCCTTCTTCAGCATCATCTCAGTATCTGGGCTCACCGGGTCTTCCTTGAGTCAGCACTTAGTGCTCAGGCCAGCATTCTTACAAGGAATACACCCAAGACAGGGCCCTACCCTCCCTGTTGCCAGATTGGGATATCAGCCTGCAACCAGAGCGAGAGCTCCATTTGTTCCTCTCCTTAATATTACTTAAGTAGAGAAGTACTTGAATAAAGAAGTACTTTCACTTTCAAGATGTGTAAAAATGGCAAAGCTCTAGCCCTTAACACACTGATGCCCATTTCATTTACTTCAGCCAACATTTATGAGACTGAGAGCTGACTGATGTTCTTTCTGGGCACCATCGTTGACAGAAGGGACAAGAATGGGATGGGCAATACAGGAAATCTTGGTTCAAGCCCTACCCTTCCATAATCTTACCCCAGTATGTCACTGTCGTTTATCATTGCCCCTATCTGGGCTTCTGTGACCTCATTTGTAAAACAAGGAGCTTGGAAACATGGCCCCTACTTTTGAACAAAACTACCAGAGTCATATATTTAAGCAGTTAACTTTAATATGATAAATTAAGGCCTTCCCTAGTAGCTCAGATGGTTAAGAATCTGCCTGCAATGCAGGAGACCCGGGTTCAACCCCTGGGTTAGGAAGCTCCTCTGGAGAAGGGAATAGCAATCCACTCCAGTATTCTTGATCAGAGAATTCCATGGACAGAGGAGACTGGCAGGCTGTCGTCCATGACGTTGCAAAGAGTCAGATACAACTCATCAGCTAACACTTTCACTTTCAAGATGTGTAAAAATGGCAAAGCTCTATCAGAGCACAGCAGAGGGGAAAACTTGAGTTAAGAAGTAAATGAAAACTTCAAAAAAGCAGTAGCTTTTGAATTTGGACTTACAGGGTGAGCCAGAGCAGGGCAGTGGGGGATATGTGTGTATCTATGTCCGTAAGTATACATGTAAATACATACATGTGTGTATATACAAACAGTAACAGAAGCAGAAGATATTAAGAAGAGGTGGAAAGAATACACAGAAGAACTGTACAAAAAAAGATCCTCATGACCCAGATGACCATGTTGGTGTGATCACTCACGTAGAGCCAGACATCCTGGAATGTGAAGTCAGGTGTATCTTAAGAACATCACTACGAACAAAGCTAGTGGAGGTGATGGAATTCCAGTTTTTGAAATCCTAAGAGATGATGCTGTGAAAGTACTGCACTCAATATGTCAGCAAATTTGGGAAACTCAGCAGTGGCCACAGGACTGGAAAANCTTGACCTGCATACAGATTTCTCAGGAGGCAGGTAATTTGCTCTGGTGTTCCCATCTCTTGAAGAATTTCCCACAGTTTGTTGTGATCCACAGAGACAAAGGCTTTGGTGTAATCAATAAAGCAGAAGTAGATGTTTTTCTGGAACTCTCTTGCTTTTTTGATGATCCATCGGATGTTGGTGATTTGATCGCTGGTTCCTCTGCCTTTTCTAAGTCCAGCTTGAATATCTGAACATTCACAGTTCACGTACTGTTGAAGTCTGGCTTGGAGAATTTTGAGCATTACTTTGCTAGCGTGTGAGATAAGTACAGCTGTGCAATAGTTTGAACATTCTTTGGCATTACCTTTCTTTGGGATTGGAATGAAAACTGAGGAATGAGATCACAAAAAGAGTAAGTGTAGATGGTACTGTTTTAAATGTGAGCTGGGCCAAAAAGGTTGCCTGTTTTTGTCTAGCCACATTCAGCCGTAGGCACACAAGTGCAAGTGGGCAGAGTTGGTTTGATCAGCAGGTGAGTTTGCCCTGCACCAAGTACAGCAAAGCAAGAGAGAGCAGGAGAGAAGAAAATGTGATAACAGTCCAAGGGCAGGGAGATAGTGGTGGAATCAATGGTCCAAGAGAAACCCAGATGACCTCCTGCATCCTTCTCCCAAACAACCACTGGCCCATCTTCTGCTCTACATTTGGTCGCATTTATCAGTTTTCAGGACATTGAGAATCCTTACTTTATTCTCTTTCCATGTTCGTTTATCAAGGCAGCCTTAACCTGTCAGGTGATGTCCTTGTATCTTATCCCTCTTTTATAGCAAGCAAGAGTATTTCTTTTTCAAACTTCTGCAGATCTAGAAGACAGCTGACTGCCATCTTTCCTGTTAAAATAGATAGCATTTTAATTTTACCAAATAATATAGATAAAATTCAGAATTTTTGTAGTTTTAGCATTTTAATCTTCTTTCTCTAGAGAAATTAATTGTGTCAACCAATTTACTCTGTTTGGACATAGGACACTCCTGCAAACTTCTGAGGAAGAACATGGGAATGATTGTTATAAATGAAGGTTCTCTTGATGTAAGTAACATTATCTTTTTGAAAGACTTTTAGTAACTTTCCTTGTATTTTATATTCAGCTAACTGTTGAGATATTTTGTTTTCCTGGGTTGAAAGGTGCCTTGTTACTATCATTCCGCTGGAACAGACGTACACTGTTTTGAATCACTGATGTAAATAGATGCTAGTTTTGTGTCTTTAACAGCTAAAAGAAATTGCTAAACGTTGTAAGACCAAAAAGCTGCTTTACAAAAGCATGATGTCAAGAGATTGCTGAGTGACTACAGCTTCTTTGTATCTGCCTGAGTATTTTGTATATTTTAGTATTACTACACATTATATATGTTATATTTCAGTATTAATATTTTACTTCTTTTTAAAAATGTGAAAGCTATTGAACAACACTAAATAGCCAACAGTCAACATTTTTTTAATGTCTGAAGTTCGGAGCTGAAATAGAAATTCCTGGGATGTCTTTTCTCATGACTGCGATCGCATGAAATTATATTTGGGAAAGAGGGAAAGATTTTTTTAGAAGTATAAAAGATAAAAGTTAACCCCCCAAAATGTAGGTCATGACCTGTAAATATTTCAAAGGAAAGATGACTATTTGCAATTTAAGGTGGAAGACAGAACAGGAAAGGTGATATATAGCTGCTTGAAATAACCGTTGTGACGCAAAGAGCAGAACAGAGGAAACCTGATAACGAGGGATGTTGGAGAAGCTGAGAGGCCAGCTCTGTGGAAGGGATGGTGAAGAAGTAGATGTTTAAGTTGGGTATAGATAGGAAATTACATGTAAGAAGTGCTTTGTTTCTGATTTTTAAACTGGAATGATGATCTCCTCTTTATTACTGTGCTTAAAACAATCCTTGTGATGCGCTTCCCTTTCTTGTGAAGTCTTTGAGCACCTTGTAGCCTGAGGAATAATATATGATTTTGCAATCATGGGAACTGCTTATGCCTTTAATTATTGGAGAAGTCCTTTTTGTGAACCAGGCTTTAATCCTAAAAACACAAACAAAAACAAAAAGCCAGCCCTCCAAAAGCTTACAAATATGAAGAGAAGTAAATTGCATACCAGTAATAATGCAAAACAAATAGGTAAGTAAGGTAGATAACTTGCTGTGAAAATATCATGAAGTTTAAGGAACTATTTACAAAATAAATGGGATTTAGTTACATAAAGGTGAGTAAAACTTGAGTAACTGAGTAAAAGGAGAGGAAGCAGAAGGTTAGTGCGAGACACTTTTGGGGCCTGAAAGAGGAACATTAAACTTGAACACAAGATTATAATTTTTTAAGTATGTTTTGTTTGAATAAATATAGGCACAGAATGTAAAACTTAGAAGTTATGAAAAGAGAAAATATAGATGGTAAAAAGTGAATCTCTCAGCTTTATTTTTTATTTTATTGCAGNAGCAGAAGGTTAGTGCGAGACACTTTTGGGGCCTGAAAGAGGAACATTAAACTTGAACACAAGATTATAATTTTTTAAGTATGTTTTGTTTGAATAAATATAGGCACAGAATGTAAAACTTAGAAGTTATGAAAAGAGAAAATATAGATGGTAAAAAGTGAATCTCTCAGCTTTATTTTTTATTTTATTGCAGTGTAGTTGAATACAATGTAGTGTTAATTTCCACTGTACAGCAAAATGACTCAGTTATATGTGTGTGTGTGTGTGTATAGACACACATATATGTATGAATGTAATGTGTGTGTGTATATATATATATATATTGTATATACTGTTTCATATTCTTTTCCATTATGCTTTATCATGGGATATTGAATATAGTTCCCTGTGCTATACACTAGGACCTTGTTGTTTATGAATCTCCCACCTTTATAACCAAGCTATTAGTTTACCTCCCCAGGGGTGGCCACTAGTTCCAGTCTTGTGTGTTCATCCAGAGATGTTCTGCCGTATCTAAGGGATTTATGTGCATGTCAATTGATACATCCTTTGTTGTTAAACACACATTACAGCATCCTGTCCACACTTCTTGATACTGCACTTTGTTTTCCTCACTTAATATATCTTAGCAGTTATTTTATAATGGTCCATATGAAGCTACCCAATTCATTTTAACAGTGGGCACAGTATTTTATAAGGCACCCATTAAAAAGTGACAGAGGGGGTTAAACCTGGAGAGGTAGTCTCAGGTCAGTTGTGGAAAGCTAGGCCAGGTTTGAGAGTTTGCTTTCATAGTCAAGGACTGTGACTTCATCAGCCTCTTAAAAGAGGTGTGATGTATAGAAGGAGTTGGCAAGTTGGAAGGGTGCAGACAAGGGACCAGGATAAGAGTCGGAAGGAGGAAATGGGGACACTGCCAGCGATGTGATGTAAAGTTCAGGGATACTCACCCCCATGGGGGTCCCTGGAAAAGGAGCCATCCAAGGTGGTTCCAGAACTGGGTTGCAGTTGTTCACAACCTTGCAAAAACTTCAATGTGAACGTTTCCATAATCCCTGTAGACCTTTAGGCCTTTGTCAGCATCATAGGTTAAACGTGATGCACAGACTTTCTGGCACTTGAAGGAAATCAGAAGTGGGACCTGTGAGATTGAAGTGAAAGCATGGTTGATCACATGCTTGATTTGACATCCTTTCCTTTTTGTCTGGATTTAGGCTTTCACCTTACGTAGAGCATGCTGGCATTGCTCCTTTTGTTTTCATCATTTTTCTCCAACTCTTGGATAAACACATCCAAATGTTCTTGAAGTGGTTTTAGTGTCAAATGATGTAAACAGTAATCTCAACAAAAAAACAAAGAGAGAAAACTGAAATACCGAAAATATTCTGTGCACTGAATCCTGTATTATTAGGACAGAGGCATTTATTTTCATTTTGAAGTTACCAAGATGGTAACTCAAAAGTAATAAACACTTCAAAGTTTTTTGCACTTTGTGTTCCTGCAAGAGCAAACATAAATAGCCTCAGGGGAATGCTCAGTTTCAGTGAGAGCAAGGACCCTGTCTGTTTTGGTATGCGATCTCTGTCAGTCTCCAGCAAGTTGCCTAGCACATTGTTGTGGGCATGCCCAGTTGCTCAGTCATGTCTGACTGTTTGTGACTCCATGGACTGTGGCCCACCAGGCTCCTCTCTCCATGGAATTCTCCAGGCAAGAATACCGGCTTGGGTTGCTATTCCCTTCTCCAGGGGATCTTCCTGACCCAGGGATTGAACTCATATCTCCTACATTGGCAGGCAGATTCTTTACCACTGAGCCATAAATATTTGAGAAATGAGTTACTGAATAATGTTTAATTAAGGACTCCCTTTTTTAAAAATTTGTATATCAGTTTTAAATGTGGTGATAGTCAATCATATCTGATATTTAAAGAGCAAAGTGATTGGAAACGGCCTTAGAAATTTGTGTCAGTATGGTGTGAAAGATCACAGGCAGACGCTATGGCTGAGCCGATTGACACTGATTCGTCCAGCATCGAACTGCCTCTGGTTCTCGCACTGGTGTCTGGAGGAGGCTTTTTCTCCCAAGCAGTTAAGTGGTGACTTTAAACAGATCTGGCTGTCTGGGGTCAGACCTGCTGTGGTGAACTCATTTGCTTCTCAGCAGGAAAGAAAACCCCACTTTGCATCATAGCTCCTCCAGGTCTTGTGTGACACAACCCACGGCTGAGATTTCAGGCAAATCATTAGAATGAGTCTAGGGAAATCATTGTTTTTCATTGCCATGGAAAAGAAAAGCATCCTCTGTGTTCACATTTGTACTGATAATAATAAAAGGGTTATCAATCCATCAGCACAAAGAATAATTAATGTTCAGCTAATGAACTTAGAAACACACCACCTTAGGAAATACTATAATAGGAAATAAATTGTAGGTGTGCAAAGTTTTGTCAAATCACAATTTTGATGAATGTACTCAAATCGCTCTGTACAGTAGCACAGTGGTTCAGGGCCCAGTTCTGCCCCACCTGAGTGGCAGACTCTAGACAGACGGAAATTAGAGAACTTCTCTAAGCCACTTGTACTGCCTCTGAGGTAATGATAAATGTTACCCTTGGCATAGGATTGGTATGGTTAGCACAGGGCATAGCACGTATAAAATGAATGTTGCAAAATTTTGTAGAAAAATAGCCCGTGTTGAAATCCTGCTCTACAGACCTAATATGGAAATCTGACTTTTCTGCCTCTCTACATTCCCGGCTCCTTTCCCGGCAGAGCAGCAATCCCTGCTAGCATGATGCCTGAGTGCAGAGCTGGGGGTTCTCACTCAGTCACCTACCCAGCTACTGCCAGATGCTGACAGTGTCAGCAAAAGAGGTTCTTAGGAAGCTTGATCATATTGCTTTTAATTTAGAAAGTAAGAATTTTATGGGTAAGCATCTTTAATAATCATGTAAAGTCGGTCAAGATCTGTTAAGATATTTATAATAAGCAGATAATTTAGGTAACATGTAACTTTTTATCCTGTAACTTTGAGCCGTTTTATTAAGGGTGCTGATTATGATATTGATATGAGACGTTTTCTTAAGGGTCTGCTGAAGCAAGAATTTTAAATTACTGGCTTGAAGAATATTTTGTACTTCTTCCCTAAGTCTACAGAAATGCCCAGAAGTGATCCCATTAAATTCTCAGAAACCCCTTTGGCTCGATGACCTAGATCCAGATTCTTCTAGCATCTCTTTTTTTAAAATTTCTATTGGAGTACAGGGTTTTTTACAGTGTTGTATTAGTTTTTGCTGTACAGCAAAGTGAATCAGTTATTCATATACATATATCCACTTTGGGGGATTCTTTCCCAGAAAGGCCAGCAGAGAGTAGTGAGTAGCATTCCCTGTGCTCTAATGGAGGTCCGTATTAGTTATCTGTTTTATATATAGTAATGTATATTTGTCAATTCCAATTTCCCAATTTACCCCCAGCATCTCTGTTATACTTTTGGTTTGCCATGAAGTAACTTGTTCAAAATATACCTGTTAAAACTGGAAACATCTAAAAATGTGAGCTAAGAACCAGGAAATGTCCCATGTGACCTATCTTTAGCTGCCATTGTCTAATTAACATATATTTTTTTTAATTTTTAGTTTGAAATTTCTGTCTCAGGTGTACATGAGTTCCCAATCTTGAACCCCCCCCCCCCGCCCACCTCCTACCCCACACCAACTCTCTGGATCATCCCCGTGCACCAGTCCCAAGCATCCTGTATCCTGTATCGAACATAGACTGGCGATTCGTTTCTTACATGATAGTATACATGTTTCAGTGCCATTCTCCCAAATCATCCCACCCTCTCCCTCTCCCTCAGAGTCCAAAAGTCCATTCTATACGTCTGTGTCTCTTGCTGTCTTGCATACAGGGTTATCATTACCATGTTTCTAAATTCCGTATATGTGTGTTAGTATACTATAAATAATTAACATATTTTAAAATGTAGTATAATGGGTTTATGTTATATTAAGGAGGGTGATGATTATAGTATTCACATCCCCCATAGCATTCTAATTCTGTGAATCTCTGAAAATACTTCAGGTGACCCAGAATATTGTTTTAATGGATATTATCTAACTTTCTGTAAAAGCTAGAGAGAAAGTGAAGACTGTTTCATTGAGATAGCTCAGGATTTCACTACCCTCATCTGTCAAGTCTAGCTAAGTGGAAGGAACCATAATTTCTCAAGCCATGAACTCTGTAGGTGCCCAAGTGATCGCTCTTGAGTCTCACATGACATACTTGTAACCCTGACCTCTCCTCCTTCTAGCACCTCCTAGCACACTTGTGGGATCTGTCCTGGGAGGCAGCGCTGGACCTTAAATTTGTTCTTATTGTTTCTTCTCCTCTTTTCTACTGTCTGGATTCCCTGGGAAAAAGAAAGGGGCAGAGAGGAAAATTATATTTATGGAATCAACGGGAATGATGGTTAAATATGTATGTGAGGAATTTGGAGAAATAAATTTTCTCTACTTGGAGTCAAAAGGCTTCCAGTCTTCCCAAATTTAACTCCTGAGAGACCCTGCCTGCCCCTCCTTCTGATTATCTGGGCACAGTTGTGTTTCAGTTTCTGCTTCTGTTGATGTTCACATTTAGCCTGATGAGGAGTCAGTACCCGATATATGGGAAGTGCAGATTATGGATCCCAAAGAAAAATGCAGGCTTCTGACCATGTGAAGAGGAAGCTCTGCTGCCCCTGCAGGGTTCTATGCATGGCTGATAGAGTCATAAGAAAACGCTAGCTTATATTTGGACTAAAGATTTTACAAGGACAGTCACATTTACACCTGAAAACATTAGTAGGCAGATATCATTATGCCCGGGCTTCCCTTGTGGCTCAGCTGTTAAAGAAACCTGGAGACCCAGGTTCGATCCCTGGGTTGGGAACATCCCCTGGAGGAGGGAAAGGCTACCCACTCCAGTATTCTGGCCTGGAGAATTCCATGGACTGTATAGTCCATGGGGTCACAAACAGTTGGACATGACTGATCGACTTTCACTTCACCATTATGCCCAATCTTGAAAGTAAACTTGACCTCTAGTGCTAAGCAAACTCTGGAGGATGTATGTAAGTCACTGCATTCTGGAGTCTAACCAAATAGAATTTTCTGGAACCTAAGTTTCCAGTGACACTTGTAAAATAAGAGTAATAATAATACCCATCTCTAGGGTATTGTGGGGCTTAATCAAAACAATATATTTTAAATACAATGCCTAGCATTTAGTAAGCACGTAAGAACTGTGAACCATTCTCGTGATCATCTTATTATTTCTCTTAACATCTTTATTCCTGGAGGTAGAGGGAGTTTCGTGTTGCCAAGTGCTATAAGAGGTGAATTTAAATAGCTGTCCTCCTCACTACTTAAATTTCTCTGCTTAATTTGCAAATATGAGCTTAAGCCAGCCTAGATTTGATTATGGATACCAGTGTTTTCTCTCACCCCTATATTTTGCAGAAAATGAATTGTTAACCACATTTGATATTAACAAGCATAAGAATATATATTTTTCAACACCATGGTAAAAGAAAGCCCTTTATAGGATTGTGCATTTTTTTTCAGGCTAAATTTGGTTTTATAATACCATGTAAACTTCAAATATAACTTACAAGCATTCATGACATAAATGGTGAAGTTGTCATCTGTACCCTTTTAAGCTCATCTTACATGTATTATGCAGACAAACCTCACTGTTTGGGAAACCAATCATTGTTGAATGGCTTCTGAAAGAAATCCAGAATAAGCAAGTTATTGACTTGGCTCCAGAAAAAGAAGGGGAAAAAGGAGAATTGAGGCTACTTCAGGTTTTGTCTTGATATGTCCCATGAGTCTAATACAATACGTTTTGTATTGCTTTGAAAAATAGTTCAGGCAGGTTTTAAAGCACAGTGAATTTTCGTCTACTGCCAGCTTTGGACCTTTAGGATTGTGAATTCTCTGTTACCATTAGCAAAGTTGTTTCAGCTTTTTGGCCTGAAAATGTTTAAGAGCTCATTTTAACTTTTAAGGTGTTAATATGTTCCTATCAGAAGCAAAGATATGTTTTTGTAATGTCCCATTGCAGGATGATTGTTCAAATACTGTCTGGCACACGGCTTGTTTTAAGTAGCTCAGTGAAGAAAGCGAACTTTGTTATATTTGAGAGAAATAGGTTAGTAAAAAAAAAAAATGTAAACATTACAAAAAATGAAAATAACATATGAACAAATCATCTGTTCTCTTTTCCTCTGATTTAAGATAGTGTCTGCCACAAACCAAGTTTGTGGTTGAAAAAGTTCCATCAAGTCCATTGTTTGGTCTCAGAAAAACTAAATGTGTCCCCTTTTCTTAAACAAAATTCAGTAATCTTGGCTTGTGTGCAGAACCCAAAGTGAAGTTGTTCACAAATTCATAGTATTTCTGTGTTGAGAAATTCTTCCTGCCACAAGCTTGAATAGTCTTTATCCCTCTCTCTCTCTCTCTTTTTTTTTTTTGGCTAAACATCTGAGCTCTTTCAAGAGCTCTCTGAGACCTAGAATTACCGATAAATCCTTTCTAACCAGTCTACCCTCTTGCCATTTCCTCACAGCTTGTGGGCAGTTTTGAGGGGAACAGACTGCTGTGCCTTGGGACTTATTTGCATCTCTGCCACCCATATCTTTTGATGAGTCATAAAATTGACAGTTTGCAGGAAGCTATGTCCCAGGTGTGTCTGTATGCATTCACCACTGTTCCTTTTTTCATTTTTATTTTTTATTGGCGTATAGTTGCTTTTTGCCTCCATTCCTACATGAATGGTTATGTTTGTCTCAATTACAGATGGAGACTATGAGTTCACAGGATTAGCAAATGTGGGATCCTGAATTTTGACCTAGATGACTTTAATCCCAAACTTGTTTTTCCTTTTGTTTTTAAACAACCCTTCCTTCTCCAGAAATAACAGGGCCTTAGTCCCAGAAAAAAGCCTTCGGGAGCGCCCCCACCAGATTTTCCAACTTGTCTCTGCCTCCCTTCCTACTCACCACCGAGGCTCCAGAGCAGCTGGGAAAGAAGTACTCTTCTGGGAATCGGTGATGTTGGGTATCTTGTACTTACGAAATTTACAAAAGACCCTATATTCCATTTTACTATGACAGTTTTACATGGATTTTTTTTTTAATGGATGTTGAAAATAATGGAAATGGTGTGCCTTTGGAAGTTGCAGTGAGAAAACACAGTAGATAATGATTCCTCTGTATTCCTACATGAATTAATTCAAATCATTAGGAAAATGGACCTAACCTTAGCTTTCTTTGTGGTTCTTGGTAAGAACTTCTCACAGACACCAGTTGTTACTTTCTCCAAACCGTTGATTTGGTAATTTGCTTATTTTCAAAAAAAATGGTTGTATATCCTAAGCAGTCTCTTCTGGCTGAATTGAAGGCCATACGAGAGACTGGATGTCTGCCCACCCAATTCCTCCAGGATGCTTCCTCCTGCACTTGAGTCACTGCCGCCGCTGGAGAATATTTAATACCAAACTCGAAATAAGTGTTTAGGAGGCTTTCAGTGGTGGTTTCAAATAATTACTATGAGGGCTTTGGTAAAAGCCTTTATCCACAAAACTATTTAAATTATATAATTATACCCCCTGCCTCACTCTTCCTTCCTTTCCTGGGGTTTGTCTTTCTTTGCTTGGTGCCTCCATCCTACACTGCAAGACAGACTTGGACCCAGATTAGACACTTCTCAGCCTTTCTCTCTAGGGTACCCCAAACAAGACTAGATGCCTCACAAGGAGTTATTTGCCTGACGGAACCTATCATAACCCCAAATTCCAAACCTCTGCCCAGGGGCCAAGAGCAATTTACCCAACTCTACAACTTCCTCTTCCTACCTTCTTCCATCCTGTAACCTGTGACCTTTTTCACATGGCATGACCCTATTGGGAGATTGGACCATTTCCTCAATTATAGTGTTTTATATCTACACCTGCCCTGGAAAGCTCACATCTGCATATCAGCAAAGCATGAGCAAGATTTTTTTGTTTCCCTTTCCATTATGTTTTGATTAAATTCATTCACTTGACTGTTTTCCACTAAGCTGTTTTAGAAGACCTCGTTGACCATATGTTTTTAAATTAATTTATTTGTTTTAGTTGGGGGCTAATTACTTTACAGTATTGTATGGCGGGTTTTGCCATACATCAACATGAATCAGCCTCGTGTATACATGTGTCCCCCCATCCTGAACCCCCCTGCCACCTCCCTCCCCATCCCACCCCTCTGGGATGTCCCAGAGCACAGGCTTTGAGTGCCCTGCTTCATGCATCAAACTTGCACTGGTCATCTGTTTTACATTTGGTAATATACATGTTTCAATGCTATTCTCTCAAATCATCCCGCCTTCCCCTTTTCCCACATAGTCCATGATTTCACCTTCTATCTGCCTTTACCCATTCTGGAAAAATTACTCTAAGTTGGTTTGATTCTATATGAATATGTTTTTTGAAGGTTATGTTCTAATATAGCCTAGGAGTTGAGAAACACCCTGTTTTTTGGTTAGAAACTGTCCAAGAGAGCTAGTGATCCTGACTGGGATGATAGTAAAGGGACCAGTTGTATATAAATATAGTTTCTCTTTACTCCCAGGTATATGATCTTTACAACATACAGATCAGTACAACATACAGCCTGCAGTACATTAAACGTACAATGTATAGCCTGCAGTAAAGAAGTAGTTGATGTATGTGTTGCATGGGAGTATATGGAATGTCTTGTGGTTCTCTGAATCAATAACACATTGTCAAAAAATAATACCCAATGATTTATCCACATTGTTCTTATGGGAGTCATAACTTACTCTTTAAGAACATGCTAACATTGTCCATACTTGTTATGGTCATAATGTATTATTAAGAATGTCCTTGGAATACTCTGTTAATTTGTAATTTTAGGTTGTGAATACTGAGAGTGTAAAAATAGAGAAAGAATGAAACATTATTTGGCCATAAATTTATAAACACTTCATGTCGTAAATGGTGATGAGATATGGCCACAAACCACCAAAACAGCTAATGAAATATGTTAGTTTAAGATTCTTATATATATCCTCTTATTTGATATCTTATGTTAATTGATAATAGGTTTTAAAACTAATTAGGTCAACTAAGGTTTCCCCCTGCCAATGAATATTTATAAATCTGGTTTAAAAAATAATCAGTACCTAAGAAATTAAAGTGATGGTGTGATTGCTGAAAAAATATGCCAGCAAAGTGAGTCCTCACTGTTTTCTTTATCATTGTTTTCAACTTACTATTTCTGAGGGTCTCATTTACATATAATGCTATTTACTCTGTGTGTGTGTGTGTGTGTGTGTGTATACATATATATATAACTTTATATTCTTTATGGGAACTTAAAGTCTAACATATATTGATGTGGTCATCTGCAAAAAACAGTAAGAGAGACATGCCAATCAGTTGGTAACGTCAATTTATTTTCTGCTCAAGAGTTATCTCAGGTTAGAGTCAGAAATTTAGAGATAAAGAAAAACAGACTGTGTTAACTTGATAAATATTTGTCCTCCTACTCTACCGAGAGCCACATATCATATGGGAAGGGATAATGCTATCTTTTCTATGATTGAGGGAAGACAGGTTTCCACATAGTTTTTACATAAAAGAAGTCGTAGCTAGTAGAGTTGAGTGTTAGTAAGCAAAAAGTAGATTGAAATAAAATTGCTGTTAGGAGATTTCAAAAGGAAACTAAAAGTCATCTCAGTAGTACACCACTTGGTTTGCACTGATGTTATGCGGTGATTGACAAGTTGCAAAGCATTCATCCTTCATCATGTGTTGATAATACAGTTAGATCTGATGTCAGAGGAAGGAAAAGAACTAAGCTTTCTCAGATTTCACCTCTGAGCCAAGCACTGGACAGGACACCTGAGTTAGCACATCTTGTCACACAATAACCCTAGGAAGAGATAGTAACCCAATCTTATAAAAACAAACAAACAAAAAAGACTCAGAGAAGTAACCTGCCTAAAGGAGGACAGCAACGATTCAACCCAAGCTATTCTGATACCATGTCATTCCCTTCTGCTTGTCTCTTTGTGACCCAATGGAGCGTAACCCTCCAGGCTCCTCCATTCGTGGGATTCTCCAGGCAAGAATACTGGAGTGGGTTTCCATGCCCTCCTCCAGGGTCTATTCCCAACTCAGGGATCAAACCTATGTCTCTTATGTATCCTTGTCAGTTGGGCTTTTTCCCACTGGTACCACCTGGGAAGCCCCCGATTGCCTTCTAGAGTTAGTCAAGTGAAAAAATAAATAAGGAGGTAGATTGGAATATACATGTACTCCTGGCAAAAAGTTTATTGACATACCATGAAATGAACTTACCTGTGACATGTGATATGGGATATAATCCTTTCGAGAACACTAAGCCTATGTAGCCACCTTATCTAAAAGTATTTTGGGGTTCTTGGTATTTTTTACTTGTTAGTGGTTGAAACTATTCCTTATTTTTCATTTAGTTTTTTTCCTTTCACATCATTAAGGAACTTTTTTTCAAAATAAATATTTCCTTTCCAAGGAAGATGAAAAATGTTTGATTACCTTGTTTTCACCTTATACTCTGCAACTACCAAAAGTTGAGGAATACCTTGAGTTCTTAGCCAAGGTGTATGTTTCATCTTCTGAAACTGAAGTTCTTTGCAATGTGGCGCCATTGTTTGCATCAATGTTATCAGTGCCCAGAAGCATTATCTGAACCCTCATGGCCATTCTTGACTTTCTGACTAAAGAAGCCCCATTTTTTATGGTTACGCATTTGTCCCTGGCTCAGGAAGATCCCCTGGGGGAAGGAAATGGTAATCCTGTCTGGTTCTCTTGCCTGGAGAGTGTGGACAGAGAGGAGCCTTGTAGGCTGCAGTCCCTGGGGTTGCAGAGAGTTGGACACAACTGAGCGACTTCCCTTCCCTTCACTTCATTTGTCGTATGTATCTGCCTTCTCTACACTGACTGATGAGTTGTGCACATCAGCTGACAAGCTCTGAAAAGTTATTTTACAGTGACTCAACCTCTGGTAAATGATCTTATTTCATCAGAGTCCCCATCTTGCTCAAAAAGATACTTTCCTGTAATAGTGTGTTGACTTTTGCCCTTCTGGTGGACAGTAAGTGAAAACCAAAACCACTAAAGCTAATATAAAGCACAGGCTTCATACACTTACCAAGCCTTTCCGACAAGGGTCAGAGTTGCATGTCCTCCAAAAGTAATCCAACATTAGCCAAAATGCTATGCTTATTTCATTTAACTGGTGGTGAATGTATGATAAAATGATGGTAAGCAGAAGTTTACCATTTGACCTGCACACATTTAACAGATCCCCAGGAAAAATACAGGTGCTAAGTTCTTATTTGTATTCAGACCCATACACCAACATGTAGTTTGAACTCAATAAGTATATACGTATACTTTTTTTAACTTTTGCTGTTTGGCTTAGCCTCGCTGATGACACCCTCTGGGATAAGATGAGTGATCACACATTTCCTTCTGTCGCTGTAAGTAACTGCAGCCTTGGAGCAGGGCGTGGGAGCCATGACATTTAGGTGTTACATCTTAGACTGTGTGTAATCTTCACCTCATTTCTGCTGGTTAGAATGGAATAGAGTAGTCTTCTAGTCAAAGACAAAAGGCTTTCATTTTCCTCTGCTTAGGGATGTTGCCACATTCTCTACTAGGGTGTTTCCTGGATATGTTCCTAAGTAAGACTAACTGTTCTATAAACCCCTGAAAGGAATCAGAAAGAAAAGCCAGAAGCTGAAAAGGGCCATTTTTATGCAGGTGCTTTCTGCAATGTTACATTTGGGGCCATCAGAAACATAGTTCTTAGGTGGCCTAACATGTTCTTTGCACATCTGGCCTCTGGGTTCCTTAGGCTGTTCCAAGCAGAGTTTTTGCCAGAATGAAAATGACATCTTGCATGCTAGGATACTTTCCAGACAAGTCAGGGCTTTCCGTTTATTTCACTATAAAATCGTATTCATTATCTAGGGTGCCCGCTGTGATTTTTATCAAGGATTTCCTTGGCAAAGGTCATATAAAAGTAATGTAAAAAAAAATTTATCATAAAGCTGCCAGTCTCTGATTTCTTAAAAAATTATTTTATTTCATTGGAGGNGGGCTTTCCGTTTATTTCACTATAAAATCGTATTCATTATCTAGGGTGCCCGCTGTGATTTTTATCAAGGATTTCCTTGGCAAAGGTCATATAAAAGTAATGTAAAAAAAAATTTATCATAAAGCTGCCAGTCTCTGATTTCTTAAAAAATTATTTTATTTCATTGGAGGGTATGTTGTGGCTCAGGGTAGACCCTCTCAAAATATTCCAGACTGGCCTATCAAATATTTTGAATTAAAATTACTCTAGAAAAACCATCCAATCCAAGAAAAACATTCTGACCTTCCTATGTCTTAGAAAGCAAGAAATAAATCTCCCATTTGGAAGGTAGCCTCCCTGCTCCAGGAGGTAGAGACATCCTTATCACCAGAGATAGGAAATTTAGGGCCAAGAAGGCTGTTTAAACAAAACTTGTTACTTCCTCACTAATTTACTACCAAAGTTTAAACTTCTGTATCTTGTCAAGTCTTTATAAATTTATTGTTTCTTTTTCTAATAAGCATAAAAGCTGCATGCTTTGGCCACTTATTAGGTCGCATTTCTAGAGACCTCCGTATATACTAATTTGAGGGGTTTTCTCCCACGTTAATCTGTCTTGTGCCAATTTAATTATTAAACCAGCCAAAAGAACTCAAGAAAGAGAGGATGGGAAATTTTCCCCACCGTGTCAGGTATTATGAACATGTCATCTGTTGGGCCAGGCAATACCCTGAAGATTCACATAGAAATGTATTAGGGCCCTTTGGTCAGAGTTATCTTTTGTGAAAAATTCTGCTTAATCTTAATTATCTGCCAAGCATCATTCTTTTCTATTTTTTTTTCTTTTTCAAGTATGTTTCTTATAAACCAAATACAAGTTGTTTTCTTCTCATCAGTCTACTGTTATATAACCTGGCTTGATCACTAAGTAGCTAGTCTAAGTGTTGATTCCATTATATTCATTAGATAATTTATGTTATATAAGATAGAAGGAGATGCTAGATCATAACCATCACTTTGTTCTCCATTTCCTCTGTCGTAAAATAAACACACTAACATTTTATTTACTGCTCTAATTAAGAGGAGCCAAGATTACATGGGAGTTTTATGGGCAGCAAAAAACAATCCTCAGAATAATCACACAACAAAAGATTGTAACTTCCCACATGGGATTCTCCAGTCGCTAATCATTTGGTTATTCCTTTTTCACCAAGCTCATATTAATTGTATTTCATCTCTTTATCAAGGGCCTCAGTCCCAAAGAGACCTAGAGATATAGACAGATAAGCAATTATACATCATGCTGCATTATGTAAGTATAAACAAGTATTTAGAAAGTCTGAAAGTTGAAGGTATTCATCTCACCTGGAGGACACAAAGAACAGAGTCAGAAGGACTTGTCTCAGTTTGTTTATTTGTTCATTGTTCTCAGTATGTAGTCTTAGAGCGTTACAGTGGGGGAAAATAAAGATACAAGGGAGAAGAGGGAGGAACAGAGATGAGCGGTCAGTCTCCCCCACCACCTGACTACCTGGCTCAGCAGTCAGCAAGGATTAGGGAAAGGGAAGTTTTTGAAGTTAAGAGAGGAAAGTTAAGAGAATTCTTTCTTAACTGTAAATGTTTTTAGCTATAGTATCAAGGGGCAAATTTGGAGTCTGGGGTAGCCTCAGGAAAGAGTGGAACTGGCTAGACCTGGGGGAAAGGAGCGATCGGTAGCAATGAGCACTCATAGAAAAGAGGAGAGCTGGTTAAAGCCTGTCCTCTGGGGGAGGTGATTTTCTTTCTTTCTGTGGGGTCGAAACTAAGAGCAGAGAAGTGTGCGTGGTGGGCTGGATTGTGACTTGGCAAAGCAGGAAGGCATGGAGGGAGCGCCTAAGGGCTCTTAATGAGCAGTTGGCCGTGAGCAGGGAGCAGATAGCTGAGTCCTTAAATGCACGTCCACGTGGGGTGGGATGCAGTCTGCGGGAGGTGCAGGCAGATCCCCTCTTCCCTGCAGCTCCCTCCCGTACCTGGATCCCCGTCTGGTGAGACGCCTGGACCCCTGCCTGTCTCCCCAAACTGCCTGTGCTTCTGACTCGCCTTGATTATGGCAACAGATGCGCCTTTTCTTTCTGCCCACAAGTAAGACTTTGTAGCATAAGGGAGACAGAGCTCTTGTTTTGTTGTACTCTGTGGTCTTTTATCCTTTTTCTGAGTTAGCTTTTCATTTATATATTTGCACTTTCACATGTCACTAAGTTTCAATGTTTAAACATTTCCCCCTTCAGTAGCCAAAAAGAAAACAAAGCAACAGCTAATGTAGTAATAAATTTATTTCTAGCTACAGGAGATAAGCTCCAATGCAATATGGCCATAAAGTATGGCTCCTAGGCTTCAGGGAGAAGCAATAAACTTTCATAAATAAAGGAATTTTAAAATACTCCTGGCAGTATAAATAAGGGTCAAATGCAACGTGTAACTGGCAGCACACAGCCGACGACAGATCTGCTTACAAAAGGAAGCTGTAAACTAAAATAAGAAAATGTTTGCAGCTTTTCTGTGGTTGTTACCTTGCACCCGAGGTGGGCTGACTAAAGAATTCACTGTGTGAAGATGTTGATTCCCCTTCTGAACTGTGACCTCAAGCACATCTCCTGACACCTTTCAATTTTACCGAAGATCTGTGATAATCACCCAGCAAACCCAGGGGTCCTGATGCCACAAATAGGTTCTCAACACATCTTATGGTGTTAGAGAACACCCTGGAAGGAGGGAAGGTTGGGTGCCCAGGACTGTGGCCCTCAGGCTGGTTCATGAGGGAGCTTGCACAACTCAAGAGTTTACTTGCCTTGCAGACTCACTTTGCAGCTGGGCTGTAAGGAAATTGGAAGTCCTCCTTAGGTGCATCTCAGGTTTCATTTGCCTTTTCAGATCAGGAGGGACATGGGCAAAAGCTTAAAAAAACACACACAGAGTGGCGGATGGATGGATGGATAAGTCGGTAGATAGGCAGGCAGACAAATAAGTTCACAGATACACACACCTGCATTTTGTGGTCAGTGTCCTGGTTTGAAAGACGGTTGAAGTAACAGGGATTATTCTCTAGAAAATTAAAGAGCCTGAAAGAGAAGTCTGACCTCTCTCTCTGTCAGTCTCTCTCTCAAATCAGAAGTGATAATAGAGGGGAAATGGAGTGCTATGAGTAGGGTGAAATCAGAATTTACCAGTGCTCTCATTCCATAAACATGACTTTTCCTGAGCATCTGTAGTTGCAGGAGCTGTGTTTGTGGCTGGAAACGAGATTGGACATTGTTCCCTCAAAGATCTGAAGGTCTTGGTAGCATAAAGGGACTCACACTTGGTAGCATGGAGTGCATCTGGGAGGGTTTGAGAAGGTAAGCTTGGCTTAAGAGATAGTGGGATATCCTCAGGAGAAAAGAGCGGTCCAGAGAGGGGATAAAGGGGTCAAGACTGTAAAGAGAAAAGCCAACGAAAGTTAGTTGGGCTTTGGTTTTGGACTTTATCATGTAAGTAGTAGCAAGCTATTGAAAAATTTGAGAGCAGAAAGAGGCATGATTTGTGTTTCAAGCTTGTTTTGTGAAGAGAAGTCTCTGTTGGCGGTAAAGGCAAGATGAGAGACAGATGATGAGGGCTCGGGGGAGACAACAGAGGGAATAGTCTGGGGATTCCATTTATAATTTGCTATGCCTGGTACTGTTGGTTTTGTTTTTGCTGGATAATGTAGAGAAAGAAAAGCTAGCACAGAAATTTAACTCTCAGTTGGTTTCACCATTTAGTAGCCATGTGTCTGAGGGCAAGGAACTTTAAAGTCTCACGCTTATCATCTGCAGAACGGGGCAATAGTTATACATCCTGCATAGGTATGTAATAAGTGTTAACTGAAGTGTTGTATCTATGTGTGTGCCCTTGGAATCATGACTGGTATGTGGTACTAAATAATATAAATATTATTTTCTTTTCATTTTTTATCAGTGCATTAATTTGCTTGGTTGTTCATTTCTATGGGAGTTTGCTTTTAAGACAATCCGTAGTAATCAACTATGGATAATCATTGGTAAATTTTGCTTGCAGAATTTTACTGGCTTTTTTTTTTTTTTTTTTTT